>JADDOH010013289.1:0-61485 GCA_016648135.1 Agrypnia vestita | reverse complement strand
TATTCACTGCGAAAAATTGTATAATTGACCAAAATAAAATTACACAAGTCTCCGTGTAACAATGTCCACTGACGCTACTAGGTGGCGAATATAGTGATGAGGTGTAAAATAATAATGAGGTATACAAAGTTTAAAAAGTCGAAATTTTCTTTGTAACAATGTCCGTCACCAACGCTATCAAGATTCCTCAATAATTCATACCCAAAATATACAGTGAAAATGCGTTATTTTTGTCAGATTAAGAGCTAGTACAAAACTCTAACTAATTAACTATAGAAGTAATGATAAATAAATCGAAAAAAATACCGTCCCGCGTCATAGCTATTCAACCCGATCGTCGGTTAGAGCAATGAGAGTATCGACCATATACATATATAAGGCGTAGGGCGAATTGGAAAATGTGTTGTGCCATGAATAAGATTACTAAAGAATTACTCGATATATTGCAAAATATAATGAAACCCCATCGGCCTAAAAGAAACAAAGTGACACAACACAATTTTATTAACCTATAAATATTTATATATAATATTTATCAAAAATATACGAAAGTATTTTTTTTATTGTGGAAAGATTAACCATGATGTACATTAACATAATAACATTATAAGATAAACAAATAGTTAAAAAAGGTTAAAAGTTAAAAAACAATAAAAAAAATATGACCCATGAATAGTTAGTTATCCATTTTTTACATACTTAAAGTTTCCGTAGGTACAAAATAAATAACAGTTTATTATTTAATACTTTATTTCGGATTTATTTAAATGTTGGTTCTAAAAAAATTCATGGTCCACAATAGAAAAATGGACAATTGACTAGTTAAAAATCAAAACCTGCCTTACTCCGAAGTAAACAGTTTCAAATCTTGTTTATAACTTGAATGAGCTGTTTTAACAAGCAATAATTTCAGATTGATAATTGATATGACGGTCAAACAATATTCAAAATGTAAGAATGAGCTTTAAGAAATATAGATACTCAAATATTTAAAAAACACAATAATGGTAATTGGCATATTTTGTTACTCAACGACAAAATTAAAAACAGCTAATACACAGTTTGAAAGAGGAGACATTTATTATACACGTACATTTCAATGTTAGAATCCCTTAATTAATAAATAAACTTAACAACACTTTAATATATATGTTCTGATAACACAATTACTGGATTTTGTCCACAGGTGGATAATTATTAATTTAAACAAATTATAGAAATCTCACTGAGACGAAGCTGTCTATATGGGAAAGTTTCAATTAATGTATATTATAGATATCTCACAGAAACGAAACTGTATTCTTTATGGGAAAGTAGGTATAGAAGTCATTTGGGTGTTCATAGGACTTATGACCTATCTTATGGTTGGCTTAAGTGATCACTTTACACAATGTAACATTCGCCATTTCCACCCATGATATCATATACCATGCTTACTAATTTTTTGAAAGTTGTATATATGTTCAAATTGTGTGGCAAGCTTTCACATATGAGTTGTAACCGCCTTTCCATGCGGCCTGTACAAAGCCATTTTCATTCCCCTAAACTCCCACAGATGTCGCTAATTATTTTAATATCGTTAATGTCGCTAATGAGAAAATCTACAATTGATTGCGGAATTTTGGAAGCAATATACTTTTTATGTTCTGAATGGGAAACGTTTAAAAAAAAAACACACGTTTCCCACATCAATAGTTTCGTGAGTCTTCTATAACTTATCCTAATTAATAAAAAAATGTAGATCTTGTTTACATTTTATTGATAAATGCACTTTTGTCCTAGCTTATTCACTAATTATATATTTTTTAATTCTATTTTAATAATTTTGTTCATTCTTATGATTTAAAATTAATATTTAATAATAATTGCATAATTTTTAAATTTATAACTTTTTATTTATAGTGTTCGTTAATAAAACAATTAAATTACACTACAGTTCTAATGTTGGCTCCGAGGATGATTGGTGTCCCCATTGGCAGCGCTTTGGCTTAATTATTATAACACCAACAGTGGATTAAAACTAAGCGTATATTATTATAGTGCACAATTAAAAACACGATCATAAATAATTTACTTTTGTTCTACGAGACGATGCTCCACGCGTGATTGGGCCGCTGGCGAATAGGACCACATATAAAGGAACTATGTAACGAAAAAAACTTGATTTTGGACTAGCATGACCTTGGAATATCGGAGATACACGATTTATACGCCGCGCCCGTGTGTGCGTCCCTGCATCCACACGCAGACAGCTCCACACACTCTCAGCGTCGCGTAACACACCGAGCCGGGATTTTCAAAGTTGTTTATATATATTAGTTTCACTCCAAATACGAATAGACTCTTTTGAATCCTCCCCCTCCATGTAGCCCTAACGTGGCTTTTGCCTTGATCCCACTACTCCCCTTCGTAGTTTTTTCCTATTAATTCCAGAAGACATTTTGTGCTGTTTTCTCTTACCAAAACTACTAAAATTATTGGGTATGAAATTCTGTACAGTTTTAATGGAAAATTACGTAGCTCAGATTTGATCCCTCCCCTATCATCACGTAGCCCAACATAGGATTCCTGTCAATCCCCCCCCCCCCCCATCAACAGAACATGTGATTTATGGTCGCTCCCTTGGATATGGACCCGTAATAAAATAGCAGAATAAAATCAAGAAACACTTGTAATTAAGTTACGAATTATCAGGCGTTTAAAGAGAATATTATATATACCTTTTATCCTGTCACACAACTTTTTCTTTGATCACATTCATACAATCTTATAGCTTGCACGCGAAGACGTATGAATATGGATGAGGCGAGAATAGGCATTGTTGAAGCGGTTTGTAATAAATAAAATTCATGCGGTTGTTCATCGAGATTTGTTAGTAGAGACAATCGTTCATTCGCGGGAATCATACCATTTACGAGAAGCTGGAGATTGGTCGGCAGATGAATAGAGAAAACAGACACGAATATTGCTGTAAATGTGAACAACAGATAAGAAGAAATCCTACCTTTTAAATTCTGGATGTTGGGATAAAAAACGGAAATGCCTCTTTCTTCTTTATTCCTGGTCCAACTGCAACTACTTGTATGCCGAATTAATCATTCAAATGCGTAGGTAAATCACACAAGATGCGGACGACGGACGACAAACTCCAGTCGATCGCCGATTGATTAACGATAATATCGAGATGACACAATCCACGGCTGTGGTTTATTCAGATACAAGTACTTATGCGGGTTTACAAGATAATATTTCCTGAGCGATGGGCCAAAAAACGAACTTTTAATAGATGCGGTACAATGCGGTTTCTTCACTCGAAGACAATTACGAAGTGATGATGCGGTAGGAATAATTAATTACATGCGTTCGAGTCCATACAGGACAACAGATGTCACTAGGCGTATTAAAAAGGCGGTGGATGGAGTGGGAATTAATTCGGAAAAAAGAAAGGATTATAGGGACAGGATTGGTAGTATCTTACTGAAGTTCAATTCACCACAACCATCGTCCCTATTCCTCAATATTTTATCACTGGCCAAACCAGGCATGATAACATTATTAAAAAATTAAAGAATAAGTGATTTTAGAGAAGTAATATTTTGAAAGGATTCTAAAAAATGATCCAGTTTTAATAAACACATTGAGATTAATAATATTTTTAAAATAAAAGTATAAAATTGTACGATCCGCCATTTTAACTGAAACACCGGTCAGAGCGAATGACTTCACGCCTCAGTATCCATCACCGTGTCTTTGAACCGTTGCCATAGACACAATTCAAGTTTACTGAGGCTTGCGCGAAATTAGAAATACGTAGATGAAAATGCAAATATTTGCGTATAAACTTAGTTTATTACTGAAATAATGTTATTTTCGGTAATAGTAGACGTGTACCTATAATATAGAATGTTATTTCATAATCTGTCACCATGCCTAGAGTGTGGTGCTAAATCCTCTCTGCCTACACTCGCGTGAAAACGACGTGATGGTAATTAAGTAGAACTGTGTGCTAAAATCGCAACTTCTCAATGAAACACTTCTTCTTTTCTTCTTCTTCTGGTTGTGTTAGGATTGCGTCCTTTTGTTTCTCGGCTCCTGCTCCTGGGATATGGATGACCAGCTGTCCCCCCATCATTTTGATGCTCACCCTGAAGGTCTACTGCCTGCAGGATTCTCTTTCTTCATTATTCTTACCACTCTAGTCAAATCCGCTCTGTTTACGTGGTCTGGCCAGTATCTCCTTCTATTTTTTTCCATCGCACGACATCTTCGACGTCCCAGGTCTTCCAAAATGTCGTGTTTCGTTCTGTGTCTCTGATGGTTACTCCCGCGATGGGTCGGAGAGTTTTCGTTTCTGTTCTTAAGAGGTCCTTCGTTCTCGTGTTTTTGGCTCTTGTTTTAATACTGATCGGTCTTTCAAAGTTCTTATATAAATTGTCGCGGGACGTGCCATTAGGAGACAAAGGAAAACACTGGAAATTAATTTGCGATTTATTAATTAGTGATTAATCATTTTAATTTAGAGTAATTTAGTTGTAACACTCGCCTCGTGATCCAAAGGTTGCAGGTTCGAACCTCACTGGTCACCCCGGCCGCCGTTCCGTTGCTGATATCACGCTGGTAGAAACTTCAAAATAAAGTCGACTCCCCGCGGCACTGACCCCGCTATTTATACACAACGAATCCTCGAGAACATAATTTTCTTTTCTTGTATGTACCAGTGTGCAGACGTTTCCCGAATGCTATAGATAATTCCAGAGTGTGGTAGTGTGTCCTAGAATATACTAGAAACTTCGATATTATTTTTGTCATCGACATATTAACAGGGATTCTGTACGTGATCTATTTAACAATATTTTCATTTTACTCTCGATTAGCATGTGTTTGTTTCTTCACACTTCTTCTTTATTTGCTTGTTCTCTAACTTCTTCATAAAGGTCACTACCGCTTGATATTTCAACTCCCAATACGAATTGATTAATAATAATTTTTATATTTTGTTTATCAGCTTACATTACAAAACTGGCCTTCACACACACAAACACCTGCAGGACTATCAATGTGTTAGATTCACATGTCAGTGTGTTAATTTTCTTAGACGCGATCCTCGCCGAGGTGAGACGGGGGCGTAAAATAAAATAATTTATAAAAAGATACTAAGCAATTACATCACAGCAAAATTGACAAAAACAAATAATATTTATTTTTTACTTTTGTCATCTTTTGCTATTTGCATCGTAAAGACGACACATTTTTACATGCAACAAACATATTGTATACTTAATTGTTTAAGATATTTATAATTATTATTTTTTAAATTAAATCGTTTTGATAATATTCTATTGCTTCGTCGTATTTCCTACCATACAGCAATCAGAGACATTTAAACTTTAACCTTTATTCGTGTGTACATACATACGTTTCACATGTCCAAACACATGGACCGTTACACAAGAATGACAAATTAGACCTATGACACACCAAATTCTATTACGCTCGACTAAATCCATATATATTTATGATTATGAAAAATATCGTACTAACATAACTACCTACAATCATGATATTTCTTTACGGAAGTAGACAAAGTGGATAGAACGTCACAATATTTCAAATTCACAAAAGTGATTTTAACATTAAAAAAACTTTCACAAAAGGCGGGTAGGTAAAACCAAGAGCCACAGAGAGAATGAAGTGAAAAAGGATTTAAAAAAAGCTAAGAAATATTTTTTTACCTTTAAATATATTGGCAGACCCGATTGTGCTCGGCTGCCATTTGATATTCCAGTTAATATCTCGAGACAATTGCCTCCAAAAAGGTCCAGTCCAGGTTAATTAATCCTATTCCCTGTTCCAGTATCTGGTTTACCTGACCATACCACGTCCACTATTAATTATTACTCAAGTCATATATCTTCTTTACCCTCCTCCCATCGTTCTACATGATCGCCGTCCCTCGTAGTCTAGTGGGCATGACGCTGGCTTCTCACACCGGGGACTCCGGGTTCGATTCCCGGTGAGGTCACAATGCATCTACCAACGTGATTTTCAAGGCTGTGTGTTTTCGTGATGTGCTTCGCTACATTAATTGTGCCCCATAGCTTATTTCAGCTCTAATATATTTATACAGGGTGTAACAGAGCTATATCACAGTACTTTACAGGAAGACTCCTGTAAAGTACTGTAAATTATGAATCGAAAATATTCAAGCAACAATGTCCTGATATCAATTGTTATAAATTTTTAATTATTGTTATTCGTTTTTAGCCGCGTTTAGAATGAAATTTTAGGATGCAATGAAATTTGCGCTCACGGTGCAACGGAATATTTTCACACCATAAGGTCGCGGCTCATAAAACAAAAGCAAAGATGGTGGTTTTCAGAGTGATCGGTATATCACCAATTGCTTTTCATCGATTCATGTGATAATGGTGTCATGAGAATTGAAAATTGCGACTTTTGATGCTGTATTTTCAATAGTGATCAAATTCATATTGTGTAATCATGGTGATTGAATTATGCTCTTAATATTTCATATTCTCTTTTTTATATAGGGTGGCCCATCGGATACGCCGGATTTTGTTTGTACCATTTTAACAAGATTTCCGTATTCAAAATATATATAACCTGTTGAATAAATTTTTAAATGACATATTTCCCTACAAAAGTGTGATAAAAAATGCAAAAGATATGAGAAAAATTGTGAAATTTGCTCATTTTGCCGGACGATCGCCTTAACATTTGTCATCATCTGCCATTGAAGTTATTAAAAATGGATTGCTATAAGCTTTTTTTTTGTTAAAACATTTTACAAATTTGGCGAAAATAATGCTCAGTACTTTTGGAGTTTTAAAACTTATCCATATAAAGTATTTAAATATCTCTTACCGTTAAGGCAGCGCCAGCGTTCGTAAAAAATGTATCGCTCGACCATTTTTCATCGACTTTAGCCCTTAAATGCATGAAGTCTGATTTTTGTATGAAAAAAAAATATTTTATAGAGCTTCACCCGTAGACTAAGGGAAAAATAGTAAAAAAATCATTGTTTTATTTTTTCATTTATTTTTTCAAAAAATTACCATGTACCGTTTTCGGCACCACATGCATTTAATACTAAATTAATGCATTACTTCCTGTGCATTTAGTATAAAAAAGATAAAAATAATTGTATGAATACAAAATTGATAAACATACCTGCTCGTTTTATGTTTTTCTGGGTAATAAATCATGGGACATAAAGATAAAGATAATTTGATAGTTTAGTAAAAAAATGGCCGTTTGAGCATGGACTAAATTATTATTTTTTTTAAATTAAATGACTGAGGAATACTTTTATAAGGATCCATATAAAGAATGACAAATATTTTGTGTGATAATTGAAAACAAACTCAATGTTCCGTTTCGGCACAATATGCATTTAAGGGTTAGTGGTAAAATTGGCCACCACGAAAAGCGCTTTTATTTTAACGTGATAATATATAGCCTATGTCCATCCTAAAAGTCCATTCTAAATATTGGTGAAAGAATTTTTGAAATCGGATGAGTAGTTTCGGAGATTACCTCCTACATACAAACTTACAAACTCACCTCGTTATATATTAGTATAGATTATTATAGATAGACGTAAATATCAATCGTCCAACTAAATAATTATTTGGTCTCTTTCATATTAAAATAAAATCCGGCATATCGGATGGACCATTGTTGTATTCATTGATGTAGAACTGTCAATGATGGGATTTTAGTTTTTTTTGTATACCTCGAGTTGGAAGATGGCTGGACGGAATGTGTCCTCTGTCCAACGCAAGGTATACAACACAGCACCTGTTTTTTTTATGTGTGCCAAAGAATTATAACTTCTTAGAAGTATACCTTTTCACACCCAGCGTGACGCGATCTCGAAGGGGAATAATTTTAAAATTATCCAGGTATGACGTGTACACAAATTAGCACGACTTAGATGGATAGCCCCATTGGAGTTCTGCAAATCGTTTACTTGCGGTTTAAAGAAAATCACACCTTTATCGCTGATAATTGCATCAGTACGTGTCTCAATGATACGATTCCAATGCAATCGTTAAAGATGACGGACCTGGAACGCCAAAGATATTTTTTTATTTTTTTTTATTTAATATTAAAACTACATTTAAATCATAATACATTTGTCTATTACAATCTACTTAGATACATTTTATTTTATTGCTTTGCCTCTCCAAAAATGAGACTTGCTCATGTGCTTGGTGAGGGGCTTACACTTTATTAGTTTATTTTGGATTTGGCTTATTTGTTCCTTAGCTATATGTCTTGTTATGCATTGTCAAATTGTATCGATCTAAAGTGTTGGTTTATTTTTTTCTTTAATTGTTGTAAGTCATCGATTTTCTTAATATCTGTAGGTAGGTTATTGAAGTTTTTTATGCCCAAGTATATGTAGTTTTGTTGACACAGTTTGGTATTATATTTTGGGATTTTAAAATTATTTTTGAATCTTAATGATGTGTTTTTTTCAAATTTAGCAGTTATGTTTTCTTTAATTAGTTGTATAATTGACGTTTTTTTGTAAACATTCTCTAATTTTGGAACTTGGAATTTAGAGAAAATATCTTAAAACCATATTTCTATTTATTTAATATATGGTACAAATACAATTCTTGTATATTTTCATATTAAATTGTCATTTTTTAAATACTTTGTAGTAATGTAGACCTCATCAGTGAAGAGAAGCTCATGGGTCTGATGAGGGAGCCTCAGTACTTATAATTATATATAGGTACATATGCGAGTTATTTAATAATACGGTAATTACGGGAATTTGATAATGAAATATTTTGAAAAAAGCTATAGGTTTAAATGATTTATGAATTTAAGTTTGATTTTAAGAAGATTTCAATTTTTTTGATTTGCTCTGAGAGGTTACTGATGCAGCGTATCTCGATAGGTAAATTATTGTAGTAGTTAATGTCTTTATAAATATAGTGGTTCTGCATTAGGGTTATAAATTGGTTTCCATTTCTCATAAGCTTGAAATATTCCTGGTTCTTTGTAAGGTTTTTTTCTTTGCATATTTTCAATATGAAAACTTGCTTGAAAATGTCATCCACGTTTGGTACTGGAAACAATTTAAAAAGATCTTTTGTTGAAAATGTACATTTTTTTTCAGTGTTACTTTAATAATGATCCTTTGTGATATTTTTACCGAGTTTAGATTTTTTTATAACAACCTCCCCATCCGATAACACCGTATATGAGTAGAGAGTGAACAATCGCATAATAAACATTTTTAATAATTTTTGTACTTAAAATATTCCTTAGTCTAACGAATGTGTTTATATAAAAGTTTCCTCGTTTATATAAAATTATGTTTTAAAAAATATATTTAAAAAATATAGAGGTGTGATTACTAGTTACGAAATCTGTGTTTACTAACTTGTTAATAAAAAAAAATCAACAGATGCCTCTAGCAGAGACCATAGTAATATATGAAAGGTTCTTGATTCGAATATATATACAGGGTTATTATGAGGGTGATCTGCAGCCTTCGATATACGTCTATAAACGTCTAGAAACGCCCGTTTGGATATAAATACGGAACTACGCCACGGCGTAAGTGAATAATCGAGCGAAGTACCTGATTGGCGAAATAAATAATTGTTTTATACGCGTTACCCAGCGATAATAAGTATTTTTATGGGTGATATATTGCGAAAAAGTGTCATTTAAAGAAAAGCATTCATTTTATTTTTTTTCAATTGACTAAGCAACATTGTAGATTGACATTTTAAAAAAATAATAATTATTTTATTTGTATATATCTACTTTTATGTGACACAAACAAAGAACAAAAGACATTTCATTCGAATTTTTTTGACAGTTATACAGCACCCTGATGATGGAATGGTAATTTCTGAAACATGTTGGTGAAAAAAAACTCACATAAAAGTATATATATACAAATAAAATGATCAATGTATATAATAAAAGTAATTTACATTGTTTACACCACTAACATTTATCTGGTAAAATTTATTTGGTAAAATTTATTTTACCAAATAAATTTTAGTGGTGTAAACAAAGTTAATTAGTTTTATTATATTCATAATGAATAACCACAAAGTTATAGCAAAATACAACAGTATAAAATAATCTTTTTTTTTTAATAGCATTCAGTTTAACTGTAATTTCGGATATTTTTTTTTTTTTTTTTTAAATAGAGATTCGAACACGGAATACGTGTTACATCAATATTCTTACTATTTTCAAACTAAGCTAAAATGCTTGTGCTATGAAAATAGGACTAACTTGCTAGTCTGGAGTGAGGTTCGAACCCGCGACCTTTGGATCACGAGGCGAGTGTCCTAACCACAAGACCAACAAGCTACTCTATATATTTATACGCACCGTATGTATTAAGCGAATCTCGACGTTTCGTTGGATACTTATCCAACGTCATCAGGAGGGCGACCTTTACCCGCGGAGGTGGAGGTCGGACATATTTATTTATCTTATTAACAAAAAAACTACTGACAAGCCGGTCGAGGGATCGCGGAATAATGGATTTTTCTTTTGCAAAAAATTATGTTGTAAATTTTCAATTATACCAGCTATAACCCGTCAAAACTGACGCACATTTATTATAGATATATATTTCGGCCGCAAGTTAAGGGTGTGAGAACAGCACTATGTAGAGTAACGTAGGGTCTTGATAACGTTAGTGATGGACATTACTAAATAGAGCATTATGTTTTTTTTTCTTCTCATACCTCATTATTTTTGCAGCCATCTGGTAGCGTTAGTGGCGGACATTATTACATAGAGAATCATATATTTTGATATATGATTAATGCCAATGACATGTGCTATATTGTAATGAATGCACTTATGAGTTTAAATTTTTTTTAAACTGAAATATTATATAAACATAAATTAAAGTTTTCATTTTATTTAATAATTTTGGAATCAGCTGTCAGAAAGTCACGGGCGGACATTTGAAAGTATTATTATTATTGGGGACTAGCTGTAACCCCGTCAAAATTGACGGTACTTTTACATGCCGGTCCCTAAAGAATAAGTATTTACTTCTTCTCCAAAATCGCAAAATTATTTTGTGATGACATTATTAATATGATTAATAAAATAAACTTAGTTTTCACCACTTTTTTATATTCAAAATATCAACATGTTTTAAGGCCTATGGCCCCTTTGCCGGGATACATTTGTATACTAACAAAAATTAAATTTAAGAATTTAAGTATAGGCAATCAAAATATTTAAAAAGTTATATATGGAAAATGAATAATAATAAAATACCTAATTAACATGAAAATAAATTTAAAATATAACTATTTGTAAAAAGAACCTGGTTATTTATGATTCTCAATTTACCATTAACACTTTTTCTTATTTTCAAAATTTCTATTTATCAAACTGTGATAATGTAAAATTTGTAAACCCTTATTAATATCAAAAGAATGATCCATATCCAAAAGATGGTTAGAAAATACAGAAATATTGCTATTTAAACATGTTAAGTGTTCCTTAACTCTAACTTTAAAATTTCTACACGTTTTTCCTATATAAAAATAATCACAATTATTATAAATCATTTATAAACATCCGATTTTAAAAAAAATATCCTTATCCTTATTATTTAATATGTATTTTTTTAAATTTATCATTAGTATAAAAAGCTGGTTGAAAAAGCTTTTAATTATTGAATTAGTAATTTCATTATTTATAATTTTTGAAACATGTTGATATTCTCAGTATAACAAACAGTGGTTGAAAACTTATATAATTATATAATTATAGCCGATGAAATAGTAATAACGACTTTTATCAAAATATTTGAACTTTTAAATTTCCCCTGACGGCAGTTAATAAAGTTACTATTTCAAACCCTGGCGATTGTGCTGGAAGGAAGATGAAATGTTTGATAAATAAAAATATATATATATATACATATAACGCTTATTTTTATCTTAAAATCCTTCTCGGGCTTCAAACGCAAATTTAAAACTTCTTCGAAACACGCACACCAAAATTGTTGCTCACTTCAAAACCTAATTGCATAACTGACTTTCTGCATTCTTCGGATCAGCGGAAATTAGCTCAGTTCGATGGCCAAAAATAGATCGTATCCCACTCGAAAAAAAAGTGCCAAAATCCCGAAGCAGCGACAACAGTCGAAAAAAAGATTGCAACGTGCCGGCGGAGCTGCCTGAAAAAATGTTATCCGCAGCTCTAGAACCGGTTATTTCGGTGTTTCGCTTCCTAGGTCATTCGCGTATACTAATAAAAATTATGTATATGCATCTGTTAATGTGCTCGTATACTTGCCTAGACTGATTTTTTTCATACGTATGCATATGACGGCAATCCTATTGAAAAGGCGTATGAAATTAATTATTTAGATTCATATTATAGAGAACCGTATATTTTAATTAATGATTAATACAATTTTTCAATTTGTATTTATATCAATTTATGGGTACATTAAAAACTAAATGTTCAAGGCATACAAATTATGAAAGTATACATATTAAAATAACAATATTTAATTAATTAAAAATAACATTAACTGGTCAAAGGTGTAGGAGAATCCTGCTTCGGAAAACCCCTTCAGACACATGGAATATATCAATACCCAAAGCGACAATTGACACATACCGTATAGTAATGGATGCACTTATTAGTTTTAATTATCATTAAAAAAATATCTTAATATTTAAAAAAAATCTAATTCAGAGTATCTATTTTATTAAAAAGGATAAAATCAATGTTTTCATTTTATTTGATAACAATTTAAATTTTTTTTTTTTTGAAAACGGTGAGATTTTTTGTTTTTTTTTAATTTTATTTTTAAATTTTTTACAAATACATTTTTTTACAAGATAGAGCCAGTTACTTACTTACTTACTGATGGATTTTTCTCTTCTACATGAGTGACATAGACTCGTGTGTTAGAGAGGAGTATCAATACATTTTACATTTACAGAGAGTTATATGATAAAATGTACATATTCATCAATATATACGTATAGACAATTTAGTTACAATGTAATAGGTACATATATATAATAATAAGTAAGTAAGAAGTAAAAATTAATAAGTAAGTAATAGGTACATATATAATAAAATAAAAATTTAATTATTTCGGAAGGTATTTTTTCACGTTTTTTTAAATACCTCATAATTTTCCTCAATCCTCATTTCAATAGGCAATTCATTGAACCATTTCTCACCTCTGAATGTGTAGTGATGCTAAGTGGTTGTGGCATGTAACACAGGGATATGTAATTTACAATTAGCTTGCAATTGATTTAGTGTGGGTGCATTGTTTCGTTGTTTTAGTTTAGAAAATAAAATACTATTTATATTTATTTTGTTGCGTGTATCATTTTTTCAAAAAAATTATTTTACGAGTTATTGTAAACGCACTGTTACTCACACTAATACAAAATGCTTTGATATAGTGAACAGAACCTACTACCGACGCTTGCATCACGGCGTTCGACGCGCGTTGGCGTCCGATTCGTTCACGTTTTGCGGCGTCGGCGAATATTGAATTTCTCTTCGAATCTCGCGTGAGTCAATCAACTTCGATATCAATCCATTTTTTTGGTGCTTTTAATGTAGATCGTGCTTGTGGACCTCAGACTGCAATTTTTTAAAACCCTATCTAAAGGATAAGTCATATTATGGATGTAACGGATGGAAATTCAGGTGAAATCCAATGATCCTTATACATGAAAGAGAAGATATAATTTTCTAGCTATCAAAATCTTGTAGCAAAAATTTGGGTGAGCCTTATTCATTAAATCAAGAATAGAAACTATTCTTCATATTTTGCGTGAAATATCAACAGTTAATAAGATAAGCGACATCAAAGTTTTTTAAATATTTCCGACTTAGGTATATTCGATTAAAAATTCAATCGTTTTGATAAAAGTCAAATACGATTATTATTGTTATTTAAACGGTGCAGATATTTGAACGAGATTTTTTGAGACACTTCTGAGAAGACTCACCTTCAGGCTTTGCTTCTAGCTATAAGACACTCGCTATTTATACTGGATATAGTCCGTGAAAAATGACGTCCTTAACTATACATTTCGGTCACGAGTTATTGTTGCGAGACCGATCTCGCAACAACGCCACCTAGCGTAGCGTAGCATCTTGGCGGCGTTAGTGACGGACGTTGTAACATGGAGAATTATGCGTTTTTTGCTCTTTGCACCTCATTATTACTTTATACCGTGTCATTGTTGGCGTTGTGGCGTTAGTAACGGACATTATTACATAAAGAAATATATATTTTGTACTTTTGTATATATTATACCGCATCATTATTTAATTTTATTTATGTGTTGGGGTTTGTGACGGACGTTGGTAAAGAAAAATTAAACATATTTTTAACATTATCCAAAAAATGTAGAGTAAATTGGATATTTTAGATAGTAAAATAAAAATCTTTTTTTACAGTTTCGCCAGTGTATGTAGGGACCTACGATATACATGTTAGACATGATAATGATACTATATGATAATGAAAGTAAAGTAAAAAAAGTAAAAGAAAGTTAAAATCTAGTACTGCAATTATAAGATATTATTCTGTAAGGATATAATTATCCTTACAGAATAATATCTTATAATTGCAGTGCAGCACAGGCATATAAATAAATATACACACAAAAAACTTGTCTTGAATACAGATTAACCGATGCAAATTTTATCAACTGGTTATTGCAAATCAATGGAGTGACATGTCCGCCTCTTGCACACTTATACCTGATTTGCGTCCTCACACCTAACCTCGACGAATACTTTCTACACTTGAGAAGCCGATTAAAATACCATTTTAACAAGCAGGTGGAGTTTACCACACTCTTCTGTCACACAACTCTCGCCCCATTTTCCCTTTTTACACACTTTATTAAATCTACGCTATGACTGCCGAAAACTGAATGTCTTTGTTTCGACAGTAATAGCGTAGATTTAATAAACGAATTTACCGCAAGTACGTTATTTTATATGTAATTGTACAAGAAAATAATTGTTTATCATAGATAAATAAACAGGCAACACGAAATGTTTTTAATACATAGAAGATTTTTTATGCGCGTTTGCATGTCCACATTTTGGACACAACTACTTTAAGAAAAAGTCCAGTATTTTGGACCGGGGCTGCAACTCAAACCATGATGTGAATGATCCATCGATTCCTACACACGCAGTTCTTCCTCCGTATAGGGATGCAATTGCGTCATAAGTACATAATACTTTCCATACTTCTCATAACTTTTCGCAGTATTTTAATGCGGAATGCGGCTAACAAGATAGTTGTATTCTTGTCTCTTTTCTCGTTATCAGAACAGGTCATTAGCAACGTTCTGACATTAGCGACCGCGCATATTTTTAGAATCCAGTTTCGAATGTTTTTTGTGCGGTTGAACTGCATAATTCTTGCACACGTTAGTCTCAACACACGCGTCTATTTGCATACTTCGCAATGGACTAGCGCTCATGTGTGGGTGTACAACAATCCTGCATTCATTAGGCCTAGTTTGTCAGGTCCAGTCATCCTTGCCTATTATTTTTCTTTATATTTTAGTTCGTATTTTTGATTAATGTATATTATAGATATCACAGAGACGAAAACTGTATTTATTATGGGAAAGTAGGTATAGAAGTCATTTCGGTGTACATAGGACTTATGACCTATCTTTGTGGTTGGCTTAAGTGATCACTTTACACAATGTAACATTCGCCATTTCCACCCATGATAGAATATACCATGCTTATTCAATTTTTTGGAAGTTGTATATATGTTCAAATTGCGTGGAAAGCTTTCACATATGAGTTGTAAGCGCCTTTCCATGCGGCCCGTACAAAGCCATTTTCATTCCCCTAAATCCCCATAGATGTCGCTAATGAGAAAATCTACAATTAATTTTTTTACGGAATTTTGAAAGCAATATACTTTATTGTGTAATTAAATTCATCCGAATTACTTGCATTACACTAGGATACGCCAGGAAATATTATTTCCAATTTTTTTTAAATTCCTTTTTACCAGTATTTACAATTATTCTGAAAGATTTGAACAAACTCAAAATATTCTGAATTCGTATTTTTGATTATTATGCGGCAAATTTATTTATATATTTATTTATTGAAGCATACGCAGGCAGTACATGAGTTATATACTTTTACATGTCGTTGTTTAATTTTTTTGTGAATTGCATTATTAAACTTTCACAAGAAGCAAACACGTAGTGGTGAGACATAATGTATAATATTAAAAATAAAGTGACACTTTGTTAGACACCATTGATTAAATACCAAATATTTTCGGCTGGGAGCTAATTTAGATCAGGGTTGAATATATACTAATTAAAACAGAATTACAAACTTTAAAAAAATGTAGAGAAAGAGACAGAACGTCAACTTTGGTAAGGGTTAGGTAGAGAGAACTATCGATAGGTGTATCTTGTAATAAATAAATGTAAGTTCCGTTTATTTTTTTATTTTTAGAATATTTATTTTTCCGTTTATTTTTAGAATAATAATCAATATTATATCAATCTTTTTGTTTTGAAAATTGCAGAGAATTTTTTTTTACCAAAATGTAAATAAAGTTCGTTTGAAAAACCGCGACAAGGAGAAGAAATTATAATTTATATTTTGCGCCTGTGTTGGTGAGGTTCAGCTAACTCTCTATGATGTCACCATACGTGAAGCTTAGGATCGAAAATTCGATTGAATAAATACTATAGATTCTTAATGCATCAATTTCTTAATTCTTAAAATTAAAAATGCATTTTTCATTAACATTATTTTATTACTTTTGCAATAACTGCAAAATGACTTTGGTTTAATATGGTAACATCATTTATATTGTAACGAGAAGCCGGAGGAATTACGCACTATCGAAATTTCTCCTAATCTCTGGAACGCTCCACAACGCTCGACTGGGACATTATCGTAAAGTCTGGAAACGTCGAGAAAACGATAAACTATATAAAGGGAACAGCCGGTCACTGCGCAATCAGTCGCGTCAAAGTCAATCGACAGCGACAGGTCCGCAGACAAAGCGAAATCGGGCAACGTGTGTTGCTAGCGTGTGGTGATTCCAGCGATATACATTCGGCGCGAGTACCTACCGTCTAGCGAGAAGTTTCTAGTGCGGACCTGAGCGATTTAAATAACGAATATACGAGAGAGAAGTGAACCCCATATAAAAAGATGGCGAAAATACAACACCGAACCATTGATGTTGCATTCTTAGTTGCGTTCTTCTGCATTCTTAGTCGCGGGGTAAGGTCGCGATTGTAGAATAAAGTTTCTCATTCTCTCACACTTCTCACACTTCTTACACTTCTTACCATCTCTATTCTAGTTCTTACTTCTTGAGATGGATCGCATTTCTCTATCACCGATTCACACGAGTACTTGAATTGCTTGACTCTTTCTATTGGTTCATTGGTGATGGTTATATTTGGTGTGGAAAGCGATATTTTTGATTCAATTAACATTTTCAATTTTATTAATGAGAATACGTTTTAAAATATATAATAATATATATTAAAACGTAATAATAATATGTTTTATGTTAGGCATATAAAAATCCTTTAAATTTTCTTGTACTTTAAAAGCCCACTAGGGCGATGATTAATTAATAAATAAATAAATACTAAGATTACGCCTACTACCATAATATACAATGTCAAGGTCGATCCGTGCTGTCAATTATATCACGCAAAAGTGTGCGGATATCACATCAAATAAAGAAAATTAATTTTATATTATATTTTTGTTTTGCTTCTTATTGTAGTAGTTAATTTACAAGTACATTAAATTGTGAGAAGTTCGTGACGTTATGTGAGTTATTAAAAAAATAATTTAAGGAATTTTTGACATCAATCTGTCCTTGTAAAGATTTTTTTTCTCCGTATATAAAACTTGTTTAAATTTACATATTATTTTGTAATGTAAATTATATGTAATTAATGCCATACCGAATCTGTGCGTACCGAATTGATATGTTCATTCTACTATAAGATATTCAAAAAACGCATAGACGTTCAATTCTCATAGAAATAATATTTTTTCAAATATACGGGTTTATTTGGTATTAATAACTTCGCAGGACTGTATTCCTGCTTTGATTGTGAGTCGGAAATTTTCAAGCTATCATGACCTAATATCAATAGTTATGGAGATATGCGACATCGAAGTTTGCATTTTTCTTTCAAGATTTCTGACTCATTTTTTGTAAAAAGTTGGGCTATCATTACAGTAACTTATATCGATTACGAAAAATTCACTCGTTTCACTACAAGTTAAATAAAATGATAAAAAATCTGAAAAATTTCCAAAAGTATGATACAATATTTAATATTATTAAAAGATTTGGCAGATACTTCGTGATGCAACATGATAATTTAAAATATGTTTTATTTTACTTTGTAATACACACACAATATGAGTTATTAATTACTACCTCTCGTCATCAGGGTATAGATAATATACTACTTACTTACTTACTTACCATCACGCCGTTTCCCCGTGGGGGCAGACAGAGGATAGAACGCCATACTCTTTTGTCCAGACTTCTTTGTACTTTTTACTTTTATGTACTTTGTACTTTTACAGACAGACTTTGTACAACTCTCGCCTCATCCACATTCATACATCTTCGCATGCAAGTTCGACGGTTGTTGAGGCTTCTAACGGGACTATCTTCCAGTATCTGGTTACTCTGGTCATGCCACGTCTTCCGCGGTCGCCCTCTCATTCTAGCACCGTCAACATTTGCATTGTATATCTTTCTTACCATTCTTTCCCCATTCATTCGCTCAACATGACCAAACCACCTGAGCGAGCCTGTTTTAATTCAATGAATTATGCTTAGATCAGCTTTACATTCATTCCTAATATCTTCATTCTTTACTCTATCACAAATGGATTTGTCGCACATCAGTAGACAATATAGGCATAGATATTATAGATATAGATAACACCTGATGATGAGAGGGACTGCTCCTCTCGAAACTATAGTAGTGGTTAATAACTTATAGTGTGTGTATTACAATGTTAAAATAAAACGTATTTTAAATTTATTTATTTTTTTAATAAATTGATTTAAGTTAGTCAAACTAAAAAAGATTTTTTGCAAATTATATAACATATGTAAGGACCGTCAATGCGTATACAAAAAATTAATAAATTAAATAAATAAATAAATTTTGAATACCTTACTCGACTCACATCCAATAATCTGTTTGAATTATAGGGGCGTGCGGTGAGAACAAAAAGCATGACTTTTATTTAAACATATATTTGGAAAAAAAATCTAAATTAAGTATTTATCTGGCAAAATATTTTGAAATGTTAAAATCTGAATAGTATGTTAATTGTTGTGATAAGAATATTATCATATATATATATATATATATATAAAAGTTGTGAAATCCAAATAAATAAATAAATTATCAATATTATACTTCCAACCAAATTCGTGATGAGGTATCACACTATTACCCCGGACACCTGGTAAAGTTTTCTATTTATTTATGGCGCGTAATTAATCTTAGATTAGGGTTACGTAATCCATATATTCTTGTACCAAAATCACTTGATGGATTTCTTGTTAAGTCATTTCTGAATACGCGGAGGTACTTGGCTGGATTCTTGGACCAATCTCTCGACCCGTGGTTCGCAACCGTCAAACGACCACACGGGTATATTTCACCACTATTGTAAATTTGTTTTTATTTAAACCTTTAAATCCTCTTTAAATTCAATATCTCTCTTGATGATAGATTACTACAGATATCCCAATTATAATAATTTCGTTATCTATCCGTTCGTTCATCCGTCCCCGTAACTTCGTGTAACGTCCGTAATTTTGTTCGATTTCTCGGTAAAAAAAACGAAATTAAACGGCCGGAGATTGGGCTAGAACCCCGAGCTAGCGGACTAATGCGGAAACCTACGCAAGTCGCCATCATAATATGTGCGGAACCCTTCTAAAATAGTCTACATATACAGCGCACAATATATTTTCTAAAATATGTTTTCTTTAGGTACACCGAGTGCTTATAAATATTTTCTCCGCGGTCGGTGGTATGTCCTGCGTAGTTTAGTGGTAGAAAATAAGAAGAAAGAATATAATTCATCCAAAATAAATGGAATAAGTGCACAGATACAACTAAAAAAAAGATAAGTCATAATTACTTATCACGAGAGGTTGTATCTTTCTTAAAGTATGTAGTCAGGACATTAAAAAGTAATAAATAATGAATAAACCAATAACCTAACATTATAAACATACAAGGTCCTCGAAGGTCCGACTTCGACCGAGAAAGGTTTCCTGTGGTTCTCTTCTCAACAATCGGAAATGCGAAGAATTTGCAAGTTCCAAGCAAATATCCCTTCCGTTGCAACAAAGCTGTTAGTAGCTAAAGTAGATAACCTAAACTCCCATTGAAGTACTTTATAATCCTTTTACACAGCAAGCAAGGCCAAAAATAATTGCAACTCCCTTTTAAAAAATTAAAAATGCTTCTGGATCATTCAAACCCCAGAGCTACCGCTTCGCTGTTGAATCTGACTGATAAGGCATTCGGTTTTTTTCCGTCTATCTGTCCGTCTTGTACCAACACCTGTTGGTCCAGTGTGTAGTGTTTGCCTCAAACAATTCCGTCTGCTAAGGTGCCGGAGTACAAGCGTACAGCAAACACGTTGTTCTGCCCAGTGTTTGCCAATATACGAACACGGCTAGCCGCAAAGCTACCTGCCCGTGTTGTCTCAAAACTGTTTTGTTACAATGATTACTGCAACGCTAATATGAGCTCTGTGCTTTGTTATAATGGTTATTGCAGTCGCGTTTTCAATGATTTTGTTTCTTTAATTATTATTGTATTTTATTTCATTTTGCGGTTAGACATTTTGGTGCTTTAACTAGAATAAGTGTGTATTTTACTATTCTTGTTTGACGCCAATCTATTTTAGAATATCTGTTTTATCACCAAGATAGCTTAAAACTAAAGCTTTTATGATCGCTATAAGATAATTTATGATCCGCGAAATAACGTACACAATAATATAAACATAATAAATCTATAGATTATTTCTTGCACGGTCGTATATTGTTTTGCTTCTTTCTACTCTTGGGGTCGTTAGCGTACTATTGATGCCATGTATTTTGCTATGTATTATGATCCCTCTGACACATCGCGTTCTTTTCCAATGCCATCTGCAAAAATTAATCAAACCGTATATTTTTTTCTTTTAAAGTGTTCAGATTATTTCAAAATACATTTAGATACTATTAAATGTGTATAAATATTACATGTATAGATTATTTAACCTTCGAATCACTCAAACTTTTATTTTCTTACGTCAATTTTATGTGTTCTGTGGGCAATTATATTTTTGACGTTTAATTTTAAGGTTAGAATATAAGCGGTTGGAAATGTGGATTCTAGGAAGAATCGACGGCGACGCATCATATATTTTATGATCGCTTCAAAAACGCAATATGCAGTGCGTAGTTTGCCAAAGTCAGAAGGCCATGGGCGACGGTTAATCGCAGACACTAATAGCGGGCAGCGGCCACTATCGGCCAAGCAGCAGCCAGTAAAGTCAATAGTCAATTGCAGACATAAAAAGCCACGTAGCACATTCTAATGGCCGTATAGCCGCCCGCAGGGCCTAGCTACAAGCAATCGGCGATAGCTGAGAACAGGTCACCATATAGTTTGTAATTTGTAACCGACGTCTCTATTGAAGTTTGGGTGTTAATACCTATATTTCAATAGACTCACGCACCAGACGAAAACACTAGAAGAATCCATCGCAGCATTTTGAGAAAAGGACCCTCAGAACAGTCTACGGTCCTGTGAGAGATCATATGGTTGGCGTCATCGATATAACAGAGAGCTGTGTGACATGTATGGAGAGCCAGATGTGTTCAGTTCATCTAAGTTGGACGATTGAGATGGGCTGGTCACGTAATCAGAATGGACGATAACTACCCTATAAAATGCCTTACACTCTCCATACCACAAAGACGAAGAAGGCCAGGAAGGCCCAAACTGCGATGAATGGACCTTGTCAGCGCTGACACATCTATATTAAGTGGAAGACAAAAGCAACGGATAGACAAGAATGCAGAAAACTTCTGGATTCAGCTAATGCCCACTAAAGGCTGTCGAGCTTATGATGATGATGATGATCTTAAATATATTGTCACGTGTCGTAGCTGCAGGTTGAATGAATTAAAACGCTGGGATTTAATACAGGATAATAGCTTGTTGGTCTTGTGGTTAGGACACTCGCCTCGTGATCCAATGGTCGCGGGTTCGAATCTCAGCCCAGACTAGCAAGTTAGTCCTATTTTCATAGCACAAGCGTTTAGCTTAGTTTGAAAATAGTAAGAATATTGATGTGACACGTATTCCGTGTTCGCATCTCTATTTATTTAAAAAAAAAAAAAAAAAAAAATTTATTGAATACCGATTAATTAATTAAACTAACATACAAGGTCACTTATCGCTGTTAAATGTAAGCAATTCCTTAAATAACACTGTTTCGCAATTTATCCCTCGTAAATAGATACTTTATATTCACTTTAACACTTTATTCACTGTTCACAAGAATATTCCATCAATTTCCGCACTTATTAATTTCGCTTCGGTTTATCTCGCCACGTAAGAACTTTCTAGAATCGCTGTCGAATCTCCGCTCGTTGGCACCACTGGCTTCTCGCCGCTACCGCTCGCTTGGCCGGACTGACCCGCCGCCCGCGGCTACCTTCGCTTGTATTATCGCTGTGAACACGCACGGAAAACGACTCTCAGGATCCTCCCACGTGTTGTACTTATACTAGCCAACACTGTTATCGAAATTTCGAGACGTTTCTCGCGTTTTCGTGAGGTTCCTCGCGTTTTCCAGGCTTTTTGATTCCTTTAATTTGTTTGATTCCAGATCCTTGGGCAGTATTGTGTCAACTTCAAATAACTGTCTTCTTCTTCTTCTTTCTTTTCTTCTTCGATTCTTTTTTTAGCCTCGTTACAGTATATAGCTAAGCGATATTGAGACATCCCACGGTTACGGCCAGCCGTCTGCACTAGGAAGTTATTAGATCGCATCGCGGGAAACCAAAACCTCAAAGTGTCTTTACGGCATTTCGCAATATTAGTTTGGTCGGCAAAAAATAGTCGTAGACTTCAGAAAACAAATCTTTCGATACTTCTAGGAAAATAAAACTGCTCGGGTCTGACCGCATCCGCAGTTAAGACTCGGCGGTTTGTCCGCATAAAAGAAAACGCGGTTTTGATTGGTTCGCTGGCTCTGGGTTCGAATGACACTCGTACCTCGTTAATTCCTGGTTCTTCAGTAGTTATTTTTCTACAATTATTATTGAAATTTTCTTCGCCAACTAGTGTACGTACTCAGGAAGCCAACTTCTTTGTTGTCTTTTCAAGTAATAAATAAATAAATAAATAAAAAATTCTGTTCGTTTCTTTCTTTGCATTCATTCGTGATCGATTTTTTAACATTACCCATGCAGCGTCCAAATCTTAAGCATGTTGTGCATTAACACTCTTTGAACCCATAATTATGTTGAACGTTATTTTTGTCGAACCGTTTTTTCTAAGCAATTTTGGCTTTTTCTAATATCTCAGGATAATTTTGATCCTGAGATATTAGAAATCTGAATTCAACATACTTAACCCTAATTTATCGAATTTGACATTTTGTTACTTTTTAACACTAATGTCGATGAACCTTGTTGATTTCAATAATTATCAAATCATATTGAAAATGATTTAATAATGTACAGTCATCCACTTTACGTAAATGTTGAAAGTTTCAGAGCTCAAGGAAGTTGGTGAAAGATCAATTACAAGATTCCACAACAAAAAACAAACAGACAAAGACAAAACAGACAAATAAAATCTTGAAAAAAACTGTCAGTTCTTATATTCACCAATTGAGACATCTCAAGTATATTTGCCGAAGCACACCCGTGAGTGAAGCAAAAACACTTAGGTATATATAGGTGAGAAAAATAAATTCTAAAATTTAACATTATTTATACATAACCACCAAGAAATTTCTGAAAGTTTTAAAAATGGTTTAATTATAAATGTTATCACTGTACTAAATCAATATGTATAAATAAAGAAACCCGTGTTTCCCTACCCTCCAAGTTTTCTCCACAACCAGCCACAACCACCCACCGATGGTTATGGTGGATAGCCCTTGGTGTCACATCGAAAATATGCGAGTTTGGAAGGGGTGGCTGAGCGTGGGTGGGAGTGGGTGACGAAAATGTGCTTTCTAGCACATTGTTTTATTATGAGAAGGCCGTAAATGCTTCAGATTGTTTCAAAATAGGCGTGCCGACTGTGTCGGTGAGTCTAGAAGGTTCTGGAAGGAGAAGGTTCTAGAAAATTCCCGAAAGTTCTATAAGGTTCTAAACTGAGTGGCGGAATGTGTCGGTGTGTCTAGAAGTTTCCTGTACATTCAATAAATTTCTTGAAATTTCTGTAAGGAGAATGTTCTAGAAGGTTCGCGAAAGTTCTATGACGATCCAAACAGTGTACTAAAAATCTACGCGTGCGAAGCCGCGCGGGCACAGCTAATTAACATTAAATTTAACAACAACAGACTGCGCGCGGTGCACATGACCTGCATGGGTCTAGTGCGTTTTTGCATTAGTGTCTAGCGTGAAGCGGTCTTATAACCTTATCTCTTTCTCGCTAGGTATCGTTCACGTTCACTATTGACATGTATAGACATACAAGACATCCTTGAATTGCCATGACAAATAAATGCACGTAAATGTAGACAATTTAATTAGGCAAATCTTCTCACCATGTACACACCTTGACTTGCAGCTGAACTGTGTTTGTTTTCCATCATCTTGAGTCTTTTGATTCTTTTTACAGCTGTCGAATCGTTGATTAAAGTCCTCCGTCATTCGGCAACTAAACGATTTCCTTCCTCTAACCGGTTTCATAACAAATTACGAAATCTTCACTTGACACCCGATCATCAATACATCCATACAGGAGATGACCTCAGTCTTCCGAGAACTCGCAGCCTCAGTTGGAATTACAAAAACTATTTTATTGATTATTCTAAATCGAATGGCAATCGTTATTCACGAAAGCCTTTTCAAATTGTTTAATCTGACATCATCAATAGTCACAGTTTATCAATTGAATGATTGATTGCTGGTAAGAATTTGGTTGAGTTCAGTATTACCATCGTCTTACCTAGCAGGGGAGAGACACACGTGTGTCTCTCCCCTGCTGGACACATGACACCCCCATAGATCGCAAATTCTCTCTGTTTTCAACCCTTGTTCTCCATTCTTCTTACGTCATCGATCAATCGAGAACCTTTATCCACCAATCTCCAACATTTCTTCTAACAGAGGCGACATTCTTCAACCTCTGTCCATAACCCTTCGAGAGGTTGTCCACCGGAGTATGCAGATGTTTTTTTGGTTCTTTAGCAAATTTGTGCATTAGGTAATCTCCCAGAGATGTCACAAGGACAGACCTTTCCATTCCTCTGGGCGATTTTTAATTAATTTGTGATAATTTTTATCAAAAAATCGCTCTACTTATACTCATCAATATTCATTTATCCCCTTCAAAACAGTCCCCATCACATGGACCACCGTTTGTTCAATCTTCTAAGCACTTCTCTTCACAATGTTGGCAAAACTTCGTCGGAAGCGTGTAACAGAGCTAGTCCAAAATACATTAAAAATTTCTATCAGGGGTAGGCGGAGAGGATAGAACGCCATATTATTCTATCTTGGCACACCACTTTTGCTTCGACTATACTCATACATGTTCTACGATTGTTAAAGCTTCTAACAGGGACATCCTCCAATACTTGTAGTATCTAATCATGCCAGGTCTTTCACGGACGCCCTCTATTCCTGTTGCCTTCAACACAACATATATTTTCTTATCGCTCCTTCCCTCATCCATACGTTCTACCATCTCAACACTCCTTTCTTTATTCTATCTATCATATTACAGCCAGCATTACGTTCACTTCTAATTTGTTCATTCCTCACTTGACCGAAGATTTTCCAAAGAAACGCCAAATTTCTGCTAGATTTTAATAAATTGATTTGATTTGTATTGAAGTGAGTGAATTACTGTAAAGATAGTCAAACGTTTTGCATCAAAAAATACAAACTTTGTTATTGATATATATCTCTATAAATATTGATATTAGTTATTGGTTTCTTCGATATTATTCACTTACAATCAAAGCAGGAATCTACCAGTAAAGTTTATGCTACTAGCTCTGTTACATCCTGTATATTGAATAAAAAATGAAAACTTTCATTTTTTCGGAGGACAATTTTTCTTCTAAAAAAAGATCAATACTTTGTGATGACATATTAAATTAATTAAACAATCGATAAGTACTCAAGAAAATGGTGCTATATAAAATATCCAATTGTTATTATTGTTTTGATTGTGGGGGGGAAGGGGAGGGATGGACATGTTGATATTTCACACTACCAGTGATAACCTATAATTGGCTTTTATGTTTCCCATTCTTTATATTTACTTAATTATTGTTAGCTGTTAGTTTTCTGAATAAATATAAATAAATCTATTAAAGTGGTGAAAACGAAGTAATGTTTAATTTTATATTTAAAATAGAATTAGTTTTAAGCCACTTATAACTAACTACATATACAGTGTGTCCGGTGATCGGTGTTGAAGGCTTTAATAGCATAAAATATGATCAATTTTATCGTCAAAACATCCCTACATGTCAATAAATAAAAAAACTTTATTTTTCGTATTTTTTTTAACAATTATTTTTGGTCTATTCTTTTAAATTTTGGTTAAATACTTAACATAATATTGATCCTTGTTGTTTCATTTTTCAAATGAGATCTCTATGATGCGTATCCTGTATCCTCTACATGGGTAAATACTAGTAAATTGACACACGGGCCCATACTTGGGTAAAATAAAAATTGAAATGGCTGCCATCTCTTTATGGCTGAAGAAAAATGATAGGGGATAGAATTTGTCGATGAAATTAATCATATTTCATGCCGTTAAAGGCTCCGATACTGGTCATCGGACATTCTGTAAACATCTGTCAACCTTAAGGTATGTCTGAACCTTCTTCATGACAAGTAAGTATAGTATAGATTAATCTAAATACAGACATTTACATAGGGAAAGGAAATCAGAGGGACAGAATGTCAACTAGGTGTAGAGTTAAGTGAGGAGAGAGGAAACAACTTTAAGATCGAACTATTAGATATATTTATTTGTTTTTTTAGCCTAATTAATTTTTAATAATTTCATATTGTTAAGTCGCAAACCTATTCCGTTTTTTTTATATAATTTGTGATCAAAATCAATAAGATGTTTGGAATGTGACATTCCGTCCCTCACTGATTTTCTTTTTCTATGTAAATGTTTGTACTTAGATTATTCTTTATTACACTTCTCCTGAAAAAGCTTGAGACCAACTGAAACTATTTGACAATTTTATACATGTATATATATCAGGGGCGTGCAGTGGGAACATTGCAGCATGACTTTTACGTAAGCAAATATTTTGAAAAAAATCTAAATAAAACATAAATCACGTAATATTATTATCATAGTATTCATACACAAAGTGTGTTCATTCCTTGAAAATTTAATTTTAATTCTATTTAATTAAAGTAAACAAATTTTTATTAAACAATTTCATAGCACAAGCGTTTAGCTTAGTTTGGAAATTGTAAGAATATTGATGTGACACGTATTCCGTGTTCAAATCTCTATTAAAAAAAAATAAATTGAAAAGACATACAGAAAAATCAAATTAACTCAAATCAAATCAAAAAAATATTTTAACTGCTACCGCTGGTTCGAATCCCGATAGCACTTAAAATATTTTTTCGTTAATTTGATTTTTCTGTAAGTCTTTTCTAATTGATTAATAATTTACTTTTTTAATAATTCACAGAACTTTGTTCTGAAATTGCAACCTCAATAATAATGTGTTTTCTTTTATATAATTAAAGTAAACTTTGAATTCTCTTACCTCCAGAACTATTGATGTTAGGTTAGGTTAGGTTAGGATTAGATTAGGTTAGGTTACGTTATGTCGGGTAAGGTTTATTTTCAACTCATATTTTTGAAGTGCTTACTCTGTTACACCCTGGTTAAATATCGCAATATCACTGGAAAGGTTCATTAAATATGCAATTAGGATTAAATTAATTGGGTAAGTATCGCTGTACTGTGATAGAACACTCCTAAAATTTTGGTTACAAATTAAGCGCTCAGTTTTGAAATACTCGTTTCATGAATGTGACGACTATGACCGCCCTATGCCGGCCGGCCAACTATGTGACAACAGTATTATGTTCTGAGAATACAATTGCTGGATTTTGTCCCCAGAGGCGTGCTTGAGATAAATTATAGAAGTCTCACAGAGACGAAATGAGAAACATCTATGGTATCTTTTTAAGAATGGCCCAGGGCATACGACCTGTATGAGCTGGCTTAAGTGATCACTCTAAACAATGCAATGCTCATCAATTCCATCGTAATCACATTCACATTTTAACAAATTTAAAAAAAAACTTTATTTTTTTATTTTTTTTTATTTATTTATTGTTTATTTACATTAAGATTAGTTGATACAAGATACTAATAACTGCCACACTAGGTAAAAACCTGTTCTGTGGCAGTTATTCTCATATGGTATTTATTTAGTGGATAAAAATGACAATTGAAGAATCTAAATATAAAAGAAAATAAAAAGAAAAAATATACATATAAAATCAAGATAAAAATTTAAAGTAAATCATAGGAATAAATCTAAGAGAAAAGAAAAGAAAATACACATATAAAATTAAGATAAAAATTTAAGTACAAAAATAAATATTATATTATAGTATACTATAACTTATATAAATATTTTTTGCCAATTCAGAGGTCAAGGGCGGATCACTTCTTCAATATATATATTCCAAATCTAAAAATATTTCGTTCATTTGAAGGGACTACGTTAGAGACATCGGCTATTATGCTACAGACACCACTAACTATACCCAAACGTGCAATTACTTAAGAAAATGGTATATATATAAATACGAATTTATTTGTGGGGTATAAAAGCAAAGGCAGAAATATTTAAAAAATTTAAAAATGCAGTCACCGAGGATTACTAATTTAAAATGTACTGAATTCTAGATTTTATGTATATATCCCTTCCAAAATCGTGTTTCCTATAAATTTATAGGATATGTTTCCTGTAAAATCTCAAATTCAGTACATTATAAATTATTCAATGACTGCATTAAACTTTTTTGGAAAATCCTGCCTTTTCTTTTATACTGGTTTTAGTACGTGGAGTCAGAAGAATCGAAAAGAAAAGTGCACGGAATGTTTTATAGAAATAAACGCGGCGTTCTATCCTCTCCGCCCGCTCTAAAAATATGTGATATAATATTGGGTAAAATAGTCATATTTTACAGTATTACTCGATATTAATAAGCATTGCAACAAAATATTTGACTTGGTAATAATATCGCGTTAAAAAAAACAATTCCAGTAGTTTCGTGTTTCCCTGCGGTATTTCAAGGGCCACTTGCAGACTTGAAAAACGGCGTGCTTATTCAATTCGAACTGCCAAAACACCGACGCGTAGACAAACACGAAACTTTGTCCCGTTTATATGTATTTCCTCGCTATTCGGCGATTGCGTCCGCGTGTTTCGATGGATTGTTCGCGGATTAGAGGCGCCAGTGGTTTGTATAATTCAACCGCGAGAGTATATAATGTTATGTACGTTTATGCATAGACAAACAAGTGATATTTCCCTCCATACACAAGCCTCCACCGAGAGCGGCGCGGTATGTAATTTGTAACAATCATTCCAAACAGGTTTTTTTTCGAAAGGAGATACACTACAGATAGCCGCAAGACTGCCAAATATTGATACGGGGAGCTTGGCTCTTCGATAATTTTTACAACACTGCTGACTTGGAGATTTAAATATAAATAATTATTGTGCGAAAATTGCGTTCTGACCGAATCCCTTGGAATATGTCTAACTAGCACCTAGAGACGCCTGGAACAGCCTAGAAGCGACGGGAATCTTCCCCTAAACACTAGAAAGGAAAAGAATCTTCTCGAGTGTTCAAAAGATCAGCGCATCGCGTATTTATAGCGGGACCGACAGCCGCGTGTTGACATTTTCATCGGTGCGAAGTACGCGCGGGACGACGGACGATTTGCCCAGTCGAAATCATCAAGCGAGCTCTTACCTAAGTGGCGAAAGTTGGATGGAATGTTCCAGCGAGTGATGAATAAAGTATTCCCAGCGATAACTAAGTGTTCATAGACGAGTAATAAATTGTGAAATAGTTTGATTTAAAGAATAGCATTAAATTTAATTCGTGCTAAGTGACTTTGTCCATTTATCATTTAATTAATCACTAATTAATTAATCGCTGGTTAATTTCCAGTGTTTTTATTTTTCCCCTATCCAATACCCGTGACAATACTAATAATTTTGTTGTCTGTCTGTCCGTCCGTCCGGTCTTCCATCTGTCTGTAATTTCGTGTAACGTCCGTAATTTCTTTAAAGTAAATTTTTTATAAAAATAAAAAATTCGAAATTTTTTTTTCACGAAGTAACGGACAGACGGACAAACTTACAGACAACGAAATTATTATTTATTTAATTTTTAATTAAGGTGTAATTAACCACTAATAAATATGGTCTAAGCATATTATTGCTGTGATGTATTCTTGCGTACAAACAGCTAATATAGTTTTGCAGGATGCCTTTAATAACAGAAATGTTTATAGATTATGATTTAAGAGCAAACAAACCACTCTCAACATGCTCTTTTGCTAATCGTTCCTTCACTGAAAAGAACGTCGAGATGGCGAAATAACTCAGCAGCCTTCTACCTTTTCTAGTAGTGGTACAGTAAGTTTTTCGATGTGCATTTTAATTTCCTTACCCTATTAGAGATTTATATTATGACTAATCTAATCTAAATATAATAATTTTGTTGTCTGTCTATCCCGTAACTGCGTATCTTCCTGGAATCCACGGCTAAAAAACAAAAATTACACGGCTGAGAAAGACCCGAAACTCGGACGTGTGACGGCAACGCGCATAGCCAACCGACGCGCGCACAACTAAATGACATAGGCACCAACGCTTCTCCGTGGACCGTCAAAAATATATTATATCACACATTGTAAAAGCAGGGCATAGCTAAGAAGCCAACCATTAATATACGTCTCCTCCGTGAGTTTTCACAGTTGTACGGATAGTTTCGATTAAAAGTCAAAAAAAAAAACGTCCCGAAAAAAATGACGGTCGATGCATAAGTCTAATTAGTTTTAATAATATAATTAATCGAATTAAAGTAATTCAGAGAACAATTATTAAAGTCATACTTTAAAAAATCTAAGTTCTCCACACAAACACCATTCAAAATATTTGCAGTCCCAAAGGTAGAAACTATATACACAAAATATCAATTATGCTACTCATCAAAGAAAACGAACATATAAAATTCGAAAAAAAAACTACCAAGATTACAAGCCAACTTTAAAATCCCAAAATGCAATACAAAAAAAGATCAACAAAACCTCATATACTCACATAAAATTTTTTAACAATCTTCAAATCGAAATAAAAAATATACAAAATACAAAACAATTGACATCTCAATAACAAGAGAACATCTCAATAAACACAACTAGACACCATTATCCTCAAAATCAAAAACATTTCACTCCACTACTTCATCCCATATATATAATGTAATATAATTATATGTAACAATGAAAAGTACCTCGTCCTAGCACAAGAGCGATGCTCTTAAATGGAAAGGTACTATGTATAACACGATTATGTAATAAATGTTGTAAAATAAAAATAAAAATATATAAATTCTATTTGTCTATATATATATATATATATATAATATCTATATATATATATATATATATATCTCTCCATCTATTTATTTATATTATTATTATTTTTATTATATTAAAACAGCCTGAAAACAACCTGCTAATTTTAGTCTCGATGACCTGCACTACGTGGTCTCCGTAATACCTTTCTCTGCTTAATCACTTTATGATTATAGGTTTCAATGGGTCGATTTCTATCGAGTGTCAAAACCAGGTGTTTAAAAATTTTCAGCTAATCTGTCTGGTTATAAATGGATTTAGCACTAAGGTTTGACACCAACATACTTTCTGTAGATAGGTAATTATTTTATTTTATTTTATTTATTTTTAGTAACAAATATTAAATTTATTTATTTATTTCAATATACGTGACAGAAGTATCTTTTACATATAAAACACATAGTAAAATATAAAACAAAATAACATCTTTCTAAATAATTTAGAAAAACAAAAGACATCAGAAAGGTTTTTCCGAAACATGTAGGCGTAATTAATTTATTTCAATATACGGCACAGAAGTACCTTTTACATAATAATATATACAAGAAATCCAAAGACTGGAACAGTAAAAATTACAGAATTGACAATATAGGTACTACAGATAGTTGTTTAAAGTTATAACAGTAATTCAGAAAAGGGAGATGTGACATATGTACAAGGTTTAACAAAAAAGTATAATAATTGTGATTGCATTATGAATTCAGGACGGCAGCTTTTAGTAGCGAATCTTTATATTTTGCTAAACTGGAATTAAAAATATCAGAGATAGGCGCATAGTTGTTACATCTAGCCTATGCAGTCTGGGTACAAGAGTCACAATAAAATAGTGTACATAATATATTTAATTTATTACATAACATAATTTTAATATATATAAGATAAAAAATAGTAAATTATACCAATTATAAACATTCCACTTATGATTATTAATGATTATGTGACAATATAAGATCATTTATAGTTTCAATATATGTTGAGAAGGGGTGGGAAGATCGGAGTGGGACATAGGATTAGAATAAAGGAACAAAGGAGGGTGTATACGAGAACATAAATTGAGTGAACTAGTTTGGGTACTGTTGTGAAATTAATTTTCGTTTTATGTCCCGAATAGTCCAGTTAAAAATATTAATGTGGTTGTTATTTAACTTAAATGAATTTGAGGATCTCTGGATGAATGAGTTTTGTTTAGAGTTTAGAGTTGATCTTGTAAAGAGTGAGATGAAAATTAGGTGACTGTCTACTTTTACGATTTGGGAGATGATTTACAAGGATTGAATTAAATTGATCTTGATTTCTCGGATACCAATATGCAAGGTGTTTCATAGCTAGTAGCAAAAACTTTACATGTGGATTCCTGCCTCGATAACGAGTCGAAAATATTCTTGCATATAATATAAAGCATCCTTGACTTATCCTTGACTTACATAGTTGTGGAGTAATGCAGTATCAGAGTTGGCATTTTTTTTCAATATTCCTTACTTATTTTTTGCAAAAAGTTGAATTATCATTACAGTAATCTACATCATGAAAAATTCAAAGTTTAAAACAAATTTTGGAACGGCATGTTCTTCAGCTGTTTTTGCGGCTCTTGCTTATGAGTGACGTAATTATTATTTTTTTATGGGTGATGTGATAACTAATTTTAATCTAAATAGTGACTAAATCTTGACGAAAATTACTTTATAATGTATAGTCATCCACTTTACGTTAATGTTGAAAGTTTCACAGCTCTAGATAGTCGGGAAATTGTTGAAAAATCAATTACAAGATTCCACCACAAAAAACAGAGTTAAATAAAAGTATGTAACAAGAAGGTATCACATGCAAAAAATTACTGTGAAGCTTAAGTAGTTTTCGTTTATAATCGTAATTAACAAATAATAGCCCGTCGGTTCAATTAGATAACAGGTCCAATTTTAAAATAAATTTTAAATACCTACATGGCATTCTTATACAGGATTTTTTGTTATGATTTAAAGCCCAAACAGGTTCAAGCCTATAGGTCAGGAGGCTACAGAATTTCTGCCTATAAAAACTAATCGGTTAATCCAGTTAGCACACATGTTTAGTCTGAAATTTCGGAAAATAATCACAAATATTCTTCCTTTTTAATTTTCTGAGACGCGTTTCGCCTTATGAGGGCATTATTAATCTAAATATTTTACAAAAGGCAAAACGCGTCTCAGAAAATTAAAAAGGTGGAACTCAAAAAAGCAATGGTTTTTATTTCCACATTTGTGATTATGGAGTTCTACAAACTTACCTCGGAAACAATAATTTCGGAAAATAATATTATTATTTCAATTTTTTACCGTAAATCTATCTTAATTCTATTTAATTGGGAGTGATTTTTCCTGATGTACGTAAGATTACGAGAATAAACTAGTGTCGGGTAATTTTATTTTATTGTAAGCATTGTTTTTTATTAATGGTTTATTTTTATGTTGCGCTTTCAAAATTGTTTAAAAGTGTTAAAATATTCGTCATTCTACAAACAAAATATCCATTGTAAAATGTACGAGTAGCTTTTGTATACAGTGGAATGAAATCATGGACACTCACTGAAAATAATGCTTAAAGCATTTGAGATGTGAGATCTACAGAGCCTCTAAAAATAAGCTGGATCGATAAGGTTATAAATAGCAATGTAATGATCTGAATGCGAAAGGAAAATAAAGCCTTAAATCTTTAAAAACCCTGAAAACGAAAAGTTTTGGCCAACATCCAAAAAAGTACCAGATCTTTTTTCTCATCATTAGGGCAACCGGCTTACCCTTATAAACACCAGTAGAAGATCACTTCTTCTTCTTCTTAAGTTTTAATTCGCTTTAATAAGCCAGCACACTAATAATGTTGGTTACTTTTCTCCCATCACAAGGTTGTGTCGTACATATAATATGTATTGTACTGACCCTAACATTGATGCTGATGAATATCAAATATAGATTAATATCTGCAAGAATTTTCAGATACCTTATCATCGTTCAAAAATTCACTCATATACAATATTCATTTTCTAAACGATGACCTGAACCTATAGATCCATTCAATCAATTATTTATTTACTTATTCTTATATGATCGCATTACATTCAAACACTAAATACGAGTATATAATACACATAAATGTACACGTAAAATATACATAAATGTAAAAATACATGCTACTAAAGCGTGCCGAAGACACTTGTTCAATCCGATTATTTCTTAGAAACCATCCATGGATCCCCATCAATATTTCTAACTCGATCCAATAGTGTTGTTGAATCAATTTTAATAATTTAATTTTCTCCGAGTTTTCCTGTAGTATGATAGGACTTTACCTGTTTTCCTGTACTGATATAGGGCTAAACAAAAAAATCCAGCATCAACTCTTCCATTATTTGAAGGCCGTGAGGTTTTGCAAATGTACTTGATTCGCTTTCGATTAATCACATATAAATGGACACATTTGCGGTTGAAACTATGATCGGCTCTTGCAATACCTTGCAAAACTCTCGACTAAAATAGAATGTACGTTTTGAACTGCGAAATCGTAAATTTATAAATATTGTATATCAGTTCGTGAGGTGTTATTTTATTTCAAAGATATTTTACGATGATTAAGACAGGTTTAGCGTCCTAGTACATGCACAATTGTCAATAATTTATAGCATGCGCAATAAATATAATACGCCTATTCCCGGCACTGCTTTTACCAGGGATGCAAATAGTACCACGTTCTAAAAAAAAGGAAGCACATTTGGACTGCTCACGATGACGTTTCCCCATCGCTTTACCAATACATAAGTAGCATACAGTAAAAGCAATGCAACTGACAAATACCTATTTACTTTAATCTCCTTCAATGAAACCCGTTAATGCACACACTTTTCCCAGCAAGTCCGCCATTGTTGAAAAAACTTGAATGCGTATTTTTGAATGTTGTTCAGCTGGGCCGTCGCGTCGTGTCCCGGGTAATGTCCTCTCTTGAGTCATATCGGGTCCTTTTCAACAGCATATTTTACGTGAGGAATTTCCAAAAATCACACGGAGCCATGTCGGGAGAGTAGGAAGCTTGATATGCATTATTGTGGTGGAGCTGCTCGGCTTCGGCGCGAATTTTGCAGAGGTTCTCTTCAAGCCTAAATCCCCTCTCAAACATGAATGTATATACAATTCATCTTTTCATGTCTTTTAGCATTACTAATTTCTGAACCTTTCTTTTATTTAGAAGTCATGTTTTGTACCCATACGCATTTCGCTTCATCTTCTTCTACTTCTTTCGTTAGATCCTTGATCTGTGTTGACAGGTCAGTCCTGGTCTTGTGACGAGGACGTCCAGCTCTCTCTCTATCTCTGTGGTGGTCTTCCTGATGGTCGGCGCCCCTCTGGAATCTCGTCTGCTCCATTCTCTCGACATGGTCCGTCCAGAAACGCCTTCTCTGCCTGCTCCATTTTACAATATCTTGTATGTCGCAGGTTCTGCGGATTTCCGCATTGGGTACTATATATCTGAGAGTCTTGCCCGCAATGTGTCTTAGAGTCTTCATCTCGGTAGTTCTGAGGAGGTGTTTAGTTCTCATCGTGTCCGCTCTTGCTTCGGTACAGTATGTCATGATAGGTCTTATGCATGTTTTATATATTCTGACTTTCCATTAGCATATGCTTATTGGCCCATATCCCAGTATCTCTTAAGCATCCGCTGCTTTGTTTGTCTGCTCTTTGACTTCGTTATACAGATCGCTGTAGCTGGATATCTTCACCCTATTATCTCCACGCATTGACTGAAAAGTTTTCGTTTTATATAAACATAGACTCACCCAAAATTCTTCTACACAAGTTAGTTAAATCAAGAAATAATTCATTATGGCTGGTGCCGGTACGGCTGCACTCTTTATGAATTCCTTCATAATAACCACGTTAGTTATTTACAATAATATTTATTTCACATTACGCGAGTACCTACCACGTTATTGTTGGATGTAATTTATTTTTATGCAGCCGAAAACTCATTTAAAAAATTACGAACTTGTGTTTGGCACGAGTGCAAAAAATGAAATGGAATAATTCAAGGCCAGCGGCGAACAAATATAACCGATGCTGCGACACGGCCAATCTTTCAAATGGAAGGTGTTACGTCACCATCGCCAGTACTTGGCTCAGGCCAATTCAACAATGAGGCGTCGGAGCGGCGTGAAGCCTTCCTTATCAGTCATCTTGGTTTTACTCTCGATGGTTCTGCAGCTGGATGTTGCTGATGCAGAAGCGGATAACGTCGCCACCTGTTCTGGTCCGTGGTGCAGTCCTGCTCTCTCTATTAGTCGGTGTGCATATGGTGATCATGGGCCAGGGTCTCGATGGGCCCAAACTTAGATGAGCAGGCCAACCAATGAGAGATCACCCAAACACGCGGGCGTAGTTCATGCCGCTTGCGCTCATTTACTCAATCTGTCCACTCTTCACCATGTTACTCAATTTAGTCAATCGATAGGCAAAGTCTATCGATTGACTCGAAACATTTAACCATATTGATAACCTCAGAATATGCACAGTGAATTTAGTGTGAATTTTCTCTTAAATATGAATACCGGAAGATTTAGTAGGTAGGAACAGCATTTTTCCTTATACAAACAATTTGCAGACAGTTCGCAGGCGGCATATTCGTCCTGTTTATTGTGTCTTGTGACCGAGTATGGACAGTTTGAAAACTTACAGATATTACTCTAAAACGTAAACAAACATTAAGTTATTCAATTAAGGATAAATTATAGATTATAACATACATATAAAAATATTATTATAAATATAATATACATATCTGGTTGTGTCTCTGAATTTAATCTAATACATCCAAATACACCATTACATATGTAAAAGGCAGGATTCTACTTTGGGCATTCAAAAAAAGGGTATTTTTATGAATTTTTTATGAGATTATAAATGAAGATATTGATATTGATAGGGTTTATTAGGCTTAATAAATACACTATTGAAATACATTAAATAAACATACAAAAACACAATTTTAATACAGCGCCATTTAAAACAAAAAAAAATAATTTCAAAATATAACTAGCAACTGACTGAACTAGAATTATTTAAAAATTTTGATTTGAGTGAAGCAGTGACAAAACATGCAATTTTTTCTTCCTTTTTTTTTTTCGCCATATTGTTATTTTTGCACGTATATTAAAAATTCCAATTCAGTCGGTTGCTAGTGATACATTGAAGCTAAAAATTTAAAAAAACTCTCTTTTAGATGGCCCATTTTTGAAATTTCAAAACCAGCGCAGACCCACCTACTAATCGAGGCGTTGTATTCAAATGGTATTTTTGCATATTAAAAGTGCATAAAATATAAAATAAGATTTTTTTTAGAGTATTTCAACAGTGTATCTATTAAACTTAGCTTTAGGTTACAATATGCAGATTCATTTAAATATTTTAACATTTTAAGTTTAAATACAGACTTGTATAAGATCTGTCGAAACTAATTTATTTGTCCACCCCTATTATCCCTTATAAACATTCACGTCTCAGCAAGAGCTACTAGAACACAATGCCTCTTCCACATTCCTATTGCTCGTACCAACTCCGGATTACGTTCACCCATAGTGGAAATATGCCGAGCCTACATCGATTTATTCACCAATATTGACATCTATCATGTGTCTTTATACCACCTAAGATCACAAGTGAACATAATTCTGCGTCGCAACATTGAATTAATACTCGATTAATTATTAAATATTGATTCAATGCTGCGATGCAAGATATAAATAAAGTTAGACTTACCTTCATATTTTATATTTAATATTGTTATTTAATTTATTATGTTTTATTCAATATAAAGACGTATGTCATTTATTTTAATTTACTTATATTATTGTTATGTATAACTTCGAAATTATTATTTTTTATTTAATTTTAAGTATCAAATTTTGTTTGGACTGTGCCTGTCTCATTAGAAATATCTGTGTTGAGACAGGCATAGTTTACAATATTGTGTAGGTTCAGAACATAGTAAATAGATAATAAAGTGTTTAAAGTAACATAATAGAAAATATATAATATATATTGTGTTAGTGTGTTTGTGTAAGTGTGCCTATTTTATCTCTCTCCTTGTTTATGTGAAATATGTTAGGATATAAGATAATAAGTTCATTACTATCTATTTACACTCTCATAAATATATACATTTCATTTTCTTATATCTGTTAATATTTCCAAAAAAAGCCTAATAAACCTTTATTCATAATCTCATAAAAAAATCATAAAAATAGCCCTTTTTCTAATATCAATTAAAACAGGGAGCCTTCCGAACACGACCCTTAGTTTTTTCCCGGTCGATACAGATTCACCAAAATGAAATTCATTCATGGCTTTTTGCTTCATTTTTTTGTAACGGTACAGTCCCGTGTTTGCGATATTCACTCCTTTTTTCTGGCTCTGACTCTTTTTGTGGGCATTTTTTTCCCAGCTCGTACAATTTTTTTGTGCTCCGTATCGCCGACGCATATCTCCCCATTGTTGAGTACGGCCTTTGTCGACTTTTTATTGGTTCTGTTCCAAGTGCGTAAGTCAATAACCTGAGCTGGACAGGGGCGCATCCGAAATCGTATTACAACTAAAAGAGTAAATTAAAATAAAATATATTTTATATTTTTTTATCAATTGATTCAGCAGCATTGTAGATTGACATTTTTAAATATTGATTGCATTATTTGTATATATCTACTTATATTTTATTAATTACACCTACATGTTTCGGAAAAACCCTTCTTTGTCTGAATAATCTTAGTTTTTCTGAATTTTCAAATCATTTATTAGAAAATCATCACGGTTTTGATAAAAATTTAGGATATTTTATTTTACACATAAAGAAATTGAATAATTTAGAATCATAAGAAATAAGTAAAGCATGTAATAAATAGTAAACAAAATATTATTAATAATCAATTAAATTACAAGCCCAATTCTAAAAAAAATTCCAATAATTGTGTGTAATCAAGAATTTCAGCAATAATATTTAAAATACGTTTTTCAAATAATTTAGAAAAACAAAAGACATTATTCATTTTATTCAATTTAGACATTAATAAATTACCCTGACGATGAACAAGTTTTTCCGAATCATGTAAGTATAATTAATAAAATATAAGTAGATACATATAAATAAAACAATCAATATTTATATTTTATATAACTAATTAAAATAAACTTAGTTTTCACCACTTTTGTTTTGAAAAATATCAACATGTTTCAGAGCCCATGGCCCCTTTGTCAGGATACAAATAAATTTACATGATATTAAAATATTAACATGAAATATGCTGATTTTTTCAATACAAAAGTGGTGAAAACAAAGTTAACTTTTATTAATTATATAAATGACGTCACCACAAAATTATTTTGCTGTTTTTGAAGAAGAAAATATATTTTATTTAAGGATAAATTATAAAAGTCTCACAGAGACGAAGCTAGTTTATATATGAGAAAAGTGGATGGAAGTCTCTTATACGATGGCTCAGGGCTTACTACCTGTATGAGCTAGCTTAAGTAATCACTCTACACAATGCAACGTTCTCAATTTCCATTATCAAATTTTGAAAGCTTTCATATATTACCATGGTCTCTGCCTAGAGACATCTGTTGATTTTTAAATTTAATAAATTTTTATTTTCGAATATCGTTCGATATCGATAACGAACGATAGGGAATTTATCGTTCATTATCGACCTCCACCGATAGCGATCGATATTGAACAATATTGTTGTATATTAAAACGATATTTGGCATTGGTCCTTTAGAGACTATCAGTGCAAGTTCCACATAGATATACTCAATAAAACTTATCAGAATGCATCATAAATAGTTGAGATTTCGGGGATATTTTCATTACTTAATTTTTTTTTAAAATAGAAGTGCGATTACGTATCGCATCAATATATTTTTTATTTTCAAACTAAGCTAAACGCTTGTCTATGAAAATAGGACTAACTTGCTGGTGTCCTGGAGTGGGTCCCGAACCACCGATCACCAGATCACTAGGCGAGCATCATGGCCGCTACGAACTGCCACCAACTAGCTACTCTATAATTGGTCATTTAAGATGTAAAGTATTCTAATAAAACTAGCAGGAAAGCTAGACAGGATTGCTTTCCTGCTAGTTATTGGCGATAGCCGATTGCCTTACTGCTAGGCCCTGCGGGCGGCTATTGTGGCCGCTGCGCGGCCAATTGTGTTTGCTATCTGAAAAATTTCCATTTTTGCTATTGTGGCCGCATCGCGGCCAATTATGGCCGCTGAGCGGCCAATTGTGTTTGCTGTACAGCAGTAAAGTTTTAGTTAAATTAGTATAAACCATTACCAGATTATAAGTCTACATTGCAATGTGCAGGGCGTTTTGCAAGGCAGGATGCTGCAAAATGGACTCCCAGAGTTCTAAAATGGAGACCTTGGGAAAATAAAAGAGACGTCGGAAGACTTCAAAAGAGATGGGCCGACGATATAGCCGCTGTAGGGGGAATAAATGGCTACAACTAGCAAATAACAAGGAAGCTATGGAAGAGGCCTATATCCAGCAGTGGAGAGATGAAGGCTGAGGAAGAAGACGAATTATATAAGAAGACAAATCACGTGACACGCGTCAGTCCTAGGTGTTGTTAAAACCTATAGAATACAAATCAAATTTGAATGAGGAAAAGACATACAAGTGGATGGAATTAAACATTTAATTACATAATTATCTTTTTTTTAGTGGCATTGGAATGAAATAGTTATGCAAGCAATATATAATTATACTTAATTATTAGAATGTTCAGTTACGCTTGGCCGTGAAAGAGTCAGTCCGTAGTTCTGAACTTTAAATAAGCTGAATACAGTAGTCCCGGTTATAAAGGCCTTGGACATAGCGACAACGCGGCTATAGCGAAACATTTGATTTAATTTGAGAGCAGTCCTGATTGTGAAACTGCGGGTAATTGCGGATGATCTGTCGCTATTTATTCTACTCCAGTCTCTCTATTATGGACCTAATCTCCTTTCATGTTCCCTGTAGATGAACCCGACAGAAAGTACTCTTCCATGTTCAGAGAAATAGAACATCCTATATCCATTTGAATTTCGCACATGTAAGCCATTCAATAATAATTGTATCGATGCTGAATATTGGTCTTACCGCATTGAAAATAATGCTATAAATTATATGTGGGGTATAAAAGCAAAGGCAGCAATATCCAAAAGATATTTGAATGCAATCATCGACGATTATTAATTTAGAATGCACTGGATTCGAGATTTTATAGAAAATATAGCATGTAAATTTATAGGAAACATGATTTCGGAAGGAATATATACATAAAATATATGATTCAATACAATCTAAATTAGTAATCCTCGCTGACTGCATTTAAAACATTACTTTAATTTTTTGGATTTTGCTGCCTTTGCTTTTATACCCCTCATTTGTATATTTATTTGAATCATTAGGAAGAGTCTATGATATTTTAGAAAATAATGTAGATATGATACAAAATAAATCTTGGTGAGGCGAGTGTTGAAGACGGTAGGAACAGAGGACGTTCGAGTAAAAGCTAGTACTAATAAACTTACCATCACGCCGTTTCCAGAGTTTCGAGCCAGTTTCGTAGGCAGAGAGGAAAGAGCGCCACACTCTTCTGTCCTGACATATAACTCTCACCTCCTCCACATTCATACATCTTCGCATGCAAGCTCGACGGTTGTTGAAGCTTCTAACGGGACCATCTTCCAGTATCTGGTTAATCTGGTCATGTCACGTCTTCCGCGGTCACTCTCTCTTTCTGGCGCCATCAACACTTGCGTTATATATCTTTTTTACCATTCTTTCCTTTTATTAGACTTGTACTTTTACGGTTTCAATCATTTCGTTAGACTTGTATCAAAACTAATGTATTTTTAATATTCGGTGTAAATCACTTTTATGAAGCGTAAACGTCTTACATAAGATCGGTTAGAAATTTTGGTATCGCTTATCTTTTTCACCCCAAGTGTAAAAAGTATTTTCTATTCAAAATTGAATGAAGAAAACGCCCCCGAAGTTTTTGTTTGAAGGCGTGAGACAGGAGCGTGCAGTGAGAACATTGAAGCATTACATTTACGTAAGCGTATATGGGTAAAAAGTCGAATTAAAGACATATCTTGTAATATTCACGATTTTTGTCATATTATTTAGATTTTAGTATGTCATAATTTTCTGTCACATAAATATTTTATTTCGATTTTTTTTTACAATATACAGGGTTATTCGGAAAACATTAATTACCGAGATTTTTTTGAGATAAATACAAAAAACCTGTCACTTCTCAAGGAAATTTCTCTGGAATCGCGTATCTCATTGTAGATACTTTTATTGAAAACAATTTCCACGTATTTTTCCCTTTTATATAGCGTACAAATAAAAATTTCACTTTTAAATATGGATATTACTGTGTTTGTTACCAAATTGCTGCTTTTGCTATTTACATAATTGGTTATTGCTGTCTTTGTCATAAAATTTCAATCTAATATCAACTGGTCATTTTGTCACGTGACACATTCTTGATGGTTAATTGGTTGATGTGGATATTTCTGCTTTTGTTTTTTACGCTACGAGGATATTACTGTCTTTGCTTTTAACAGGGATTTTGAAGTAAGATTTTAGAAAGGATAAAGCTATATTTCCTATAAAATCTCGAATTCAGGACGTTGACTCTCCTAATTTCGAATGTATGTCCATCCGCCCATAAATTCCTCGAATCATAACAACAGCAACACTGATTATCAGCAACGAACATTGACTAAAAATGTCAGTTAAAGATTTGCCGCTGTAAATATACCTTAGAAATAAGTAGATAAAAATATTTTTATGTTTTAGCGAATAAAATAAATTTTAAAAAACTAACCCACAAAAACCAAGTTTTTATTATACTCCCTTTCTCATTGAAACAGGTTTAGCGCCACTCCACGCGTCGGGCTCGAAAATTAAACAATATATAAATCGTTAAAATTTCGAAAAATCCAAAATTATACTATACAAAATTATATTAAAAAATTTTAAACTAAAATTTGTTAGATCATTTTTATCGTCGCCACGAGTCTGCCTGTAAAGTTTCAGCTCGATTGGATCACGGAAAAGGAGTCAAAAATCGATCCAAAGTTTTTTCGGCACACAAGCGACAAGCAGACGCTGCGAGTTAAAAGAAAGAGAGTAAAAAAAACAAATGGTTATATATTCATGAATTATTATGTCACGTGATTATTCGCAGGTTTTTGCAAGTTCTGAATTAGTAAACCTCGGTGACTGCATTAAATTTTTTTTTGATATTGCTGCCTTTGCTTTTATGCCCCTCCAATGAACTAACTTTAACATCAATAATAATTTTCTAAGCGTGAGAATTTTTTGTACCAGAAACTTCAATAATCATTTAGAACATCCTCGACAGCTTCTAGCACGTGCCAGTTTGACAGGCCACTTTCTTTTACCTTATACCGCACCCGTGCACGCTTCAGCACTGCGTGGCTCACGAGTCTATGATGAAAGGCGACTTCAGTCCATGATATAGTCTTGTCTTGGAAAATAAGATACCGATGTGTGAGCCTTTTTGGAAGGTTTGTTAAGGTTGATGATTGAGAATCACCAATTTGTTATCGTGAGCTAAGATTCCTACATTACCTACATTTCATTCCGGTGTTCCTGGAGGGTAGTATACATATAAGGTAGTAATGAGTTGCTTGTTGGTCTTGTGGTTAGGACTCTCGCCTCGCGATCCAAAGGTCGTGGGTTCAAACCTGACTCCAGAACACAAGCGTTTAGCTTAGTTTGAAAATTATCGCTTTAACACTTTATTCAATATTCACTAGAATATTCCATCTCTATTTGCACGTAATATTCGCTTCGGTTTATTTCGCAACTTACGAATTTTGCAAGAGTATTCGTCTGAGTTGTCGCACGGTTGGCCACCCTGGCCTTCACAGCCTGAGGCTGCCTTCGCTAGTCTTATCACCTATCAAAAGCGTTCAACAACCCTTTCGTGCGCGGCGTTGCCCGTATTTATATCCGTGTATCGAGGTACTTTGTACTTTCTGGATTTTTCGAGTGTTTAAAACTCTTTTCTGGAGTATGCTGATGTAGCGCAGCGAAACATGAACTATCGGCCAGAGCATGTCGGGAGGCTAGCGGCCTTTGAGATATAGTGCTACAGACGCATGGCGAGGATCCATTGGTCAGGACATATCCGAAACGACGAGGTGTTGAGCAGGGTGGGCGAAAAAAAGCGGCTCCTTAACAGAATCGCCCAACAGCGAGCAATAATATAAGGCATCCGTGCCTGCTTTTAACCGAGGAAAATGTTGAAGGCAACAATCGTAGAGGCCGCCTGAGATTAAGCTACGAGATGTGCGGAGATGTGCGCTGTAGCACTTACCAAAAAATGAAGAGGCTGGCAGGTGACAGAGAGGGGTGGAGAGGGCGAGTGCTTGTTGCAGACCAATCCTAGGATTGCGACCCAAAAAAAAGGAGACGATTTTCGTGGCTTCTAGATTCTTGTAGATGTTTTTCGAATGTTTCAGATGCTTGCCGAAAGCCGTAGAACACCATAGACCATTCTCGATCCTTCGAATGTGTTGCTTTTTAGACTCGTTACAGTATACACTAGGATACGCCTGAAAAATATTATTTTCAATTTTTTAATTATTTTTATTCTTACGGTGGAATTGTTGCATTGTGTTAAGTGATCACTTAAACCAGCTCATACGGGTCATAAGCCCTGGGCCAGCCTACAAAGATTCCATACACGTTTCCAATATAAATAGCTTCGTCTTATCTTAATCAATTATTAAATTTTAATTCGTAATGTATGTATTATACTGAAATTTATTAATTAAAATTGAAAAATATAAATCGTCGCATATGTTCGCCTGCCTGCAGTAAAAATATATATGCCATTAAATAAACTATCATTATTTTAAGATGCCAATTTGAATTTCATTTGATTTTAAATCGGTCATAAATGCGATTTACACTGGACATTTTCAATTGTACGAAGCAATAACACGCCATTATTAGTGCTGTAATAAAACGCGTTATACAATATATTATATTAAACACGTTCTTAAACATTCTTACAAAATCTGGTCGTAAAAATAAAAATATAACCACCTCCCTCTACCGCGTGGTGTTGAAAACGTGAATGTCTAATATAAACAAGTCGCCTTAAAATGGTATTTAGATTATTCAAATCGAACACGTGGTCTTGGATCATTTTTTTAAATTCAATCTTAGATGTATTATAGATATGGTTATGAATTTATTTACATATATTTGTGGTTGAGAATCTGTTTAATATTATTGTTGCATGTATTATGTCATGGTCGAAATGACAAAACCGTTTCGCGATTGGTTTTAATTCGGCACCAGATGGCAATGCAATGGTTATATTGTCGCAGTAAATTAAAATTAGAGTAGCTAGAAAGTAAATTAAAATTAGAGTAGCTAGTTGGTGTAGCGGTCATGATGCTCGCCTAGTGGTAAAGTGGTCGGTGGTTTGAGCTACATTCCAGGATACCAGCAAGTTAGTCCTATTTTCAAAGCACAAGCGTTTAGCTTATTTTGAGAATATTGATGCGTCACGAATTCCGCGTTCGCATATCTATTTTAAAATAATAATAATAATAATAATAATAATGCTTTTATTTATCATCAATGTCACTGGAAACTAATTTAATTGGAGTACCATTCTATAATTAATTAACAATTTCGCAATTGTCACACGTCTGTGGAACACTTCATATTCGTCTTTTAAACGCTAATTAGGTACTCTCGTAATGTATTGCGCTGGCCATACTGAATGGCGGCTGGTTTTCTATTTATGTCTAGTTTCGCTTCTGTGGAATCGCCGAACTGTCACAGTAAACTATTCCGTCGTTCCTCTTATATACATTTACGGGTTTCCAGACGTTTCGCAAATTCGGCATTTTTAGTATTTATTCTAGACCCTTCTAGTGATTTCCAATTTGTTGTAAAACGTCCAGACTGCTGAGAAATCCTCGATTACGTCTAATATGTTTTTTTCTACAGTCTCGTGACTACATTTATATTTTCTTCCTTATTTCCATCTTAATATCATTATAGACATATCGCGCCTTTGAAATAACAGGGTTTTCGGCCGTATTCTGAAATAAGCAATATTGCTATTTTTATCTTGAAAGTTCTTGTATAACATTGTAATTCCGGCTATTTTGACGTTTTAACCAATCCTACGGATTAAAACCCAGGAAGGAAGAAGTTGGACAAGTTTTTAATTAATTAATTTAAGTAAATAGAAAGCTCTAAAACGTAAAAAACGTTAGTTTTTCACAATTATGAATAATGAGCATTGCAATTGATTGAATTCATTAATTTCAAACCTGTCACACTTAAGACTTCAAAATTGTTACAGTGTTATACAATAACTGTCAAGATACAGAAAGAACAATATGGCCGTATATCTGACGTTTACAACAAACAAAGATATTAATTTTAAAAATTTTAATATTTATGATCCTGTATGGAATAAAATTATATTTACTCTACTTGAGTATCATTATTAAATTTATTATAATTTTTAATTTACTCAACAATATAACATGCACCAACCCTTCTCTCCTCTCTTAATATTTCCGTTACAATCACCCTTCCACTTTATACCAGTAACTCATGTTAAAATCACGTTTTTCATTATTTGAACGTGAATTATAACCAATCGTGAAACGTTTAAAACTTCACTTGTCAGTGAGAGATTCTTTTAACTGTCTGTCTCGAAATTCAAGTAGTAAAATATATAAGGTATAATTAAACTCAAGTAGAATAAACATAAATTCTTAGAATTCTTCGGCGAAGTTCTTTTCGTCGCCCATGTTGTGAATTTTTTTTTACGAGCGCAGGGAGTGAGGGGGTTAAAATTAGTGATGAACGAATACGAATACGAATATTCTTTTTCACCGAATATCATCACGAATATTAGAAACAAACTATTTATAACTGAACGCAACGCAAATTACGGTTTGGCTGTGCACCGTGTATCCGAACACATCTACGCACTCTATTATCGGGGATTCCCCTAACATTGAATGAATGGATTATTTGAGCTCTCAAGTTAATTGTTACTTGTTTCATAACATAAAATGAGTTTTTTCATCTAGTTTCGTTGGGTGATTAATAAGGTTAGGTGCTCATTTAATGTAGTTTTTGTTTTGTAATACGTATTGTTCGTTTCATTTTATTTCCATTGTGTGTAGGTAAAAGTGTTAACTCTTATAAAATAATTTCAAATTAAATCTAATAACATGACCTCTCGTAAGGTGAAAAAAGTGCTATTTATTTTCGACGGCTGGGAATGTACAAACGGATAAAAGAAATGTTGTGCTTTTTGAACAAAAATTTGCCGGTGGTAAATTTTAATTATTAATTCTCTAAATTAAAAATAACAGTGGTGTATTATTAATTACATTGTTGAATTAATCGTATTCGTATTCGCCGAATAGCAGGCTTGATATTCGTATTCATAAAAGTAGTATTCGTTGTATCAAGAGTTAAAATTAAATATCACCCTGGTACTCTAGTTGAGGAGTACACCACTGATTGTGGCGTGTGATTTTTGTATCATATATGCAAAACCGTTATGTAAAATCTTCCTAAAGATACGTAGGTACTCCTCAAAATTATCCTTTCAAAAAGACCAGTCAGTCAGGTAATCACCATCGACTTGTTTATAACAATTTTTTGGGATTATTCATACGTACGTATGCAGCATTCTTTTATCCTTTTATAAAACTGGTTTCAGAATTTTTGACATCCGACCTTGGCGATCCAACCTTGAAAAACCATAAATCGAATTGATGTTTTATAACATCGCATTGCTTCGTACAATAAAACCACAAATAAATCAATTAGAATCTTAATCAAAGAATGGTTATTTTCGTTCGAATAGACAACAACATCTAAACTTTAATTAAATTAGCTCTTAAGGTGTAGATACGATAGTGTACTGAAGATTCAGACGCTATGAAAACTTAGATGGATGTTTTTTAATTAAATAATATTTTGTATCTTAACCAAAAACGAAAACAAACTCCAAAAAAAAAAACACATTATTCTCGCGGAATCGTGGCTGTGGGAGGCAAATGAAACACTTAAAATGAAAGATTTATTTATTCACCAAAGTCACTGGACACGAATTTAATTTGAGCACCTTTCTTAATTCGCACGAATTTGTGAAAAAACTAACTAACTAACCATCACGCCGTTTCTCCGCAGGGGTATGCAGAGATGATAGAACGCCATATTCTTCTTTATACATATTTATACACTACTTTTGCTTCGGCTACATTCATAAATCTTCTCAAGCTCTACGCTAGTTGAAGCTTTTGACAGCACCACCCTCCAATATTTGTAGTATTTGATCTTGCCAGGTCTTTTGCGGACGCCCTCTATTCCTGTTGCCTTCAACACTCGCCCCGTATACTATCTCAACCGTCATTTCCTCGCTCGTGCGTTCTGCATGACCAAACCATCTCAGCACTCCTTTCTTTATTCTGTCTACCACACTACAGCCAGCATTGCGTTCACTTTTAATTTGCTCATTCCTCACTTAATCGACCAAAGATTTTCCCCACGAACGCCTTAGCGACCGCATTTCCACCGCATTCAGTCTATTTTCATTCCTTTTTTGCCAATTCCAAGCTTCACTTCCGTACATCAGAGTTGGCGCTAGACCGCCATTATGCACCACTAGTCCTGCTTCTTTTGACATGTTCTTATTAGCCATAATTTCATCTCCCTCTTTACAAGACCAACGCTAAACAAAACTCATTCATCCATAGATCCACAAATTCATGTAACGTAAATTAAAACCATATAGGCATTTTTAACTCGACTATTAAACGGACATTAAACGAAAATTAACTTCACAGCCGCACCCTAACTAGTTGACTTAATTTATAATTTATACTCCCATATACTCCCATACTTCTTTCCTTTATCCTAATCCTACATCCCACTCCCCTCCCCCTTATCAATATATAATGAAACCATAAATTGTCATTATGTCACACTCTTTACTAATACCATTAATAATTAATCTTAAGTGGAAAGTTTATAATTGGCATAATTTACTATTTTTTATCTCTTTTTTAATATATTTATTAGACACTAACAGGATAATAGGTACATGATACTCTAATAATAAAACACTATAAATGAAGACTATGCCCATTATCCCAATTACAAGTGTCTTCGGCATGCTCTAATAACATGTATTTTTTGCACTTAAGTATATTTTACATCTACATTTATGTGTATCATATATTTAGTGTTAAAATGTAGTGCGATTAGTATTTAATAAATAATTGATTTGATGGATCTATAGATTAAGATCATCGTTTAGAAAATGAATGTTGTGTATGAGTATCCCTTGTGTGTTAATTTAAGATTTGCAGTTAACTTTTCCTAAAATAAATAAATAATTTGTGAATATCTATCATCAATGGGTTTGCCACATTCTTACACGTGAAAAATGTATTTTGCAGTCATGACGTAAACTTAAATTAGAAAATTATTACAGTGTGAAAGAAGTGTATAACGCAAGAAAAAAACGTGATGATCGTAAAGTCTGTTAAATTATAAAAATCAGCATATTTTTGATCAAACTTTGTGTATCGTCCAGTTAATTGGGCAGATTTATTCCAAATGAAACTAATTAATATAAATTAACTTTGTTTAAACCACTTATTTATTGAAAAAAATCAACATGTTTCAAAGCCAATGGCTTCTTCATCAGGAAAACAAAAATAATATTTAAAAATCGAAGTATAGATCAAAATATTAAAAAGTTATATATGGAAAATAATAATATAAAGTACCTAATTAATATGAAAATAAATTTAAAAGATAACTATTTGCAAAAAGGACCTGATTATTTATAATATTCAATTTACTATTTACACTCTTTCTTATTTCCAAAATTTCTAATTTATCAAATTGTGATTCTGTATAATTTGTATGTAAAATTTGTAAACCCTTATAATATCAAAAGAATGACCCGTAGCCAAAAGATGGTTAGCAAATTCAGAATAATTATTACTATTTAAATACCTTAAGTGTTCTTTAATTCTAATTTCAAAATTTCTACACGTTTTTCCTATATAAAAATAATCACAACCAAATGAAACTGTTATGGCGCATGACTCACGGACCGGCTACCGAAAGTTATTATGAAAAGAAGATTTTTTCTGCAATTTTTTTGCTTTCAACGGGATCACGAGCCTTCTCCAATTGTTGGCGGCAAAAAACGCGGATCAATGGTATTCCGGCCGCAAAAAATATGTAGAATATGATACCACGCCATGGGAACAAAAAATGTAAACAAACCATAAATATGAGTTAAGTGACATCGACATGGGCATTTCGTAACGTCGCGTCGTCGAGCGTTGGTCCGAACAGTTTTGGTCCATTCTTTAGAGTTCCGGATGCTTTTTTATCTTCTTCATCTTCTTTTTCCTTTGTTAGAAAGCTATGCTTGCTGGGATGATTAGGTTCAGCTATCCCTCCATCTTTTATGTGATCTTCCAGTGGGTGTCGTCTAGGTGGGATTTCATTAGCTGCTGTATGCGTGAGTCTGTCAATGTCTATCCTGGCTATCCTTCTGGATCTACTCCATCGTCCTATGTTCACTATTTTACAGTTTTTCCTTATGTCTTCATTTCGGACGATCACGTAGAGATTTTCCAGCAATGGATCTCAGCACCTTCTTTTCAGATGTTCTGAGAAGACCTTTGTTGAATAGTGTCAGCCCGCGTCTATACAGCGTATGTCATGATAGGTCACGCGCATTTCTTGTGTATCTTGACTATTATGTCGACCGTTTTGTATGATTCGATACTCTTATATTAAACCTAAGTCTTAAATATACGCGAGGGGGACATTCTTCCGCTGTATTTGCATTTTTTCATTATTTTATTTTATTTCATATTTATTGATGCAATACATACAGTACAAGCATACAAACTTTTCAGATTACGGAAGAATAAATTACAGAATCATGTACCAATTGCTTGTACCACATAATGTCAAAGAAATATTTCAAAGTTAGGATAATTCATAATCTATATGTATAAACATGGCGTATTATAAATAAGCCCTGCAGACAACTATATCGGCCGCTACGCGGTCTCAAGTGGCCGCTGCGCGGTGATTAGTGTCCGCTAAGCGGCCATCTGTGTCAGCAATTGGCTATCGGCCAATGGTAGCTGCAGCGCGGCTATTAGTGCCTGCGATTAGCTATCGCCCATTGCCTGGTGCTTTTCATACGCTTGTAATGGTAATAGCAAAACCGCGCACCGCCTACTGCATTTTTTAATCATAATATAAATGACACATCGCTGTATATGCGTTCGAGTTTGATACATTTCCCAAAATGTCAAAAATGTTGCCTGTAAAAAAAATATAATTTTATTATTTATTAATAAACGCCCTACAGGACTTTCACAAACAATAAGGTAAAGTGTTCAGTGATAAAATAAATACTTTAAATGAAAATTAAATTATTACTCAAGAAATACAATCAAGAAAAAATAATAACATACAAAAATAATAATAACATAAAGTGGCAACCAAGTACTTAAAAAAAAAAAAAATGTAGATTTTTCTCGCCTTAAAGTGCCTCGAATGTTAAATTCTGTATAAATCTAATATTTCTACACATTAAATATTATCTAAATGTATTTTAAAATAATCTTTACACCTCGTTTATTATAAAAAACACACGAGATGATTAATTTTTGAAGCTGGCAATGAAAAAAAAACGTATTACGCGATGCGTATTTAGCGCAATCATAATATAGATTATTATTTATAGCCAGCTTGGATGGTGTGTGTGAATGTGTGTGTGTAAGGTGTAACAGGTGAACTTGATGAGGATGAAACTAAGTAAGCAAAAGTTTATTCTTGAAGTGTACCGACGATATTATCGTAAAACATATTCAGGTTATTTTCGCAATTTTTAAAACTGTTTATAGCACGATTTATAGGCGAATTCCAAGCGGCGGTGGTGTTAGTCTTATACATACTCATTTATGTGGAAAAGAGGTGTGTACCTCAAACGACGAACAGGAGTATTAAAGCTTACAGCGACTAATTCAGGGCAGTAGATATTAATGTGCAATATATTGAACGATAGAAAAGAAACGGAACATCGGCATCAAACATGGTTAATACCTATATATATATCCATGCAATATAAGTACGTGTATAGACACGTACTTATATTGCATGGATATAATTTTATTGAGCACTTATAATAGATTTGACGACAACCTTCCTTCAATAATAAAGTTTGCCCTTGTCTTCAAATTATTCTTATATCTCTGCAAAATATAAAACAAAATAACGTCTTCCAGTATCTTAATTTTTATCCTTTCTTGTCAAGTCTTACGTCCTCTATTTCTGACACCGTCAACACTCGCATTTTTTTTTCTTTTTACGCTTCAACAGGCCAGGTGGCCCAATTACAGAAGCGAAATATATCACAAAACATCCAGGCTTGAGTAAATCACACAGATTAAATTATGATCCCGCCGGAAATCGAACCCGGAACCCTCGGTGTGAGAAGCCAGTGTCATATCCACTGCGCTACGAGCGCCGCCGGTTTTACCATTTCCAGGCTTCACTTCTGTGTGTCGGGGATGTACCTTTCTCCCAGTCTTCAGTCAATGTGTTCATGATTGATCATTATGGTCCTTCAGCCTGCTTCTACAGAATCTATTATAGTATAACGCACAGCGAGGCACAGATCATGTCTCGAATTTTACTCCCTTGGACAGTAATGCACAGTAACACCTCATTTTGTTGCAACTAAAGAATGATTCGAGGTAGATTGTCTACGCTCTGTCTGAAAAGTATTCTCAAATTTTGGGAACAAATTACTCGCAAAGAAAATGATCACTCGGTGACTTAAAAAGTGGAAGGGAAGCCAGAGAGCAAGAAGGCGATCTCCATCTCGTATTACTGACCAGATCAAAGAAGCTAGTGGCTATCCTTTTGGAACAGCTCTGTATCTCTACCTCTTCCATTATATTATCACAAAATCTATTATTATATAGTTTCCGAACAGTCTAGATGTGTTTGAATGGTCCGGAAGCCGGTAGAACACAAGAGTTTTAAATCCGGCGGAGTTTTTTCTAGAGATCCAGTGAGATAACCATTGAAAAAGGTTGTTTAGCATACAGAAGGCTTTATACTCGTAATATCACTGGCAGCTAGTATCCGGCGTTGCCCGTGATTCAGATTTAGTAATTGTTGAAGGTATTTCATCGTTTTGCAAGGCCATTGATAATTATACGAGAATATGCATAATTTGGAACAGGAAGAAGGTAGGTGTGATATCCATGGGAGTAGGATGAGGTGATTATTTCTTAAAATAAAATAAAACATTTCGTGTGTACAGGGGTACATCAAAATGTTGATCAACCTTTTGATGTACCCCTTATTAATGAAAAATTATTTTTTTCCTTTGGATCCTAGAGTGCAATGAAGCAAAATTTGGATGGTATCCAATTATATCGTTGAATATTTTTTATCGTATCGGGTGTATAGGGGGTGAGAAAGGGTGCCAACATTCGAGAATGAATGTTCCCTATATAACGGCGACGGCATCGCACGTTGAGTTGTTGAACAGTGAATTTGTGAAATTGTGAAAAATAATTAATTACTTGTTGAAAATTTTGAAATTGTGAAAAAAAAATTAATAACAATTGTTTCATTTGGAACCCACTGCGGTTAAATTTCTATATACAAACATATATATTCTTTTTACTCCCTTTCTTTTTCGTGGCGTCTGATTGCTTGCTTGTGTGTCAAAAAAACTTTGGATCGATTTTTAACCCTTTTTTCCTGATCCAATCGAGCTGAAACATTGCAGGCAGACTTGTGGCGACGATGAAAATGATGTAACAAATATTAGTTTAAAAAAAATTAATAATTATAGTAAAATTTTGGAATTTTTCGATTTTTTTTCAACTAGTAAATGAGAAAGGAAGTATAATAAAAACTTGTTTTTTATGGGATAGTTTTTTCCCCCTAGCTTCATCCCAACTCACTGTCGTCATCGACTGTTGGGGTCACCTCTCCTCATCCTTCTTTCCTGGATAACGTCACCCAATCCGAGCCTCTGCATCTGACCATCCTTTTGCACCACCCATGAATTTTTTGGCCTTCCTCTGGATGTAATTCTGGTAAGCTCCATGGAAATCGCCTGGTTAACAACGTGATCAGCTGCTCTGCGTCCAACGTGGCCATACCACCTAAATTTCCTTTCCTTCATCTTGCTATTGATGTCTGCGACGCCCAGACTTTCACAAATGCGCAAAATTTATATTTTTTCTTATGAACTCTCCACACGACCATTTGCATTCCGTATCCATACATATTTATAAATATAACTAGCTGGTCGTACCCGGCGTTGCACGGGTTAAGGATTAAGTAAAAAATAAGTTTGTGAGGGAAAACTAAGGGTCCCCTGTTCTCTAAAAAACAATGTTTCCATTTAATTTTAACATTAAGTTATTGTAACATAACTGTAATACTTAGATATATGGTATTGCAGACTTTTTTGTAGATATTAATGTTCTCTATAAAACTGTCACTTTGCTCTATTGTCAATAATTTCTGCAGCGTACGCGATATAAGGTTTTTTTTTGGTAATTTTTCACACGTTGCTTTACATTATCGTTGTTTTCATACGGATCCCTAACATTTTTGAAAATATTCTATAACCCATGTTCATCAGGGATAATGTAGGATTCTAAATGTGAAAGAATTTTTCAAATCAGTCCAGTAGTTTCGGAGCCTATTCAATGCAAACAAACAAACAAATCTTTCCTCTTTATAATATTAATATAGATAAAAAATAATGTTAATGATCAGACCTAGAGAGATAGATGAGGCTAAAGAGTTTTGCGATTTATTTGAACTGACCGGATTCTTTAGACTCGGAAACTAAACTTTAAATAAAATACAGGTTATTTTAATTTTTAAAAACATGCATTTCCACCACAGGAAATCGATGTGTATCTTCATTTTATGGCACTAGACTCGTAATTAACTGCTATACAGAAATCGCGATAAATAGCAGAAGCTATTGTGAACCATGCATAGGCGTCACGCTAATACGAGTGGCATTATAATTTTTAAGAGTATACCATCTCTAAGTCCTTTTCAATGTCTTGTTTCTGGCCAATATTTCCACAACTTAAGAGGTTAAATTATATTCAATTAAAAAAAAAATTACGTAGTTATTGCACTTATTTTTTTTACTTTTTATTATTTACGTCATACACTTGTTAATATTTTGCATTAAAAAAATATTTTTAAAATTTTAAAATGGCCGAGTTTTCTTTTACGTGACCGCCGCGCTCTCTTGGAAATTACGGGAAGTTACGAGAATATTGGGAAAACTACGCGCCGCTCTTGGAAATTCTCATGTCAAAAGCTATGATAATTATTTTTTTATTTATTAATTTATTTATTTATACAGTAGATACATGTTTTTTTTATGCTAAATTGTTTCTATATTTATAACATTTTTACAGACATTATACTCCCCATTATATGAGCCAAAGCTCGAGCTTATGGGAGGAGTATGTACAAGCTAAATTAAAGTATAAAAGAAGAACTAAAGAATAAAAGTATAAAAGGAATTAAAGTATAATGTATAAAAGAAAAACTAAGGAATTAAAGTATAAAAGAGACATGTAGGCAATGTTACAATTCATATTTATCGAAAATCAAGGATTTCGAATGTTCTTAGGTTTTCACGGCCACTCAGAATCTTCAAGTTTGTGTTTACTGGGGTATTATGCCGTGTTGTTACGACCTTTCGGGCCGACGTTTCGGATCCCATTGCAGGGTCCATCATCAGGGCTGATGTGTTCAGCACATCAACACATCAGCCCTGATGATGGACCCTGCAATGGGATCCGAAACGTCGGCCCGAAAGGTCGTAACAACACGGCATAATACCCCAGTAAACACAAACTTGAAGATCAAGGATTTCACTTCTTTTTTCAATTGTTCGTATTTTGGAATGTTCCTTTCTTGAAATTTGTTTTGCGACAACAATGTATTGTACCATTTAACTCCCAAGAATATATAATGATGTTGTGCCATGGTGGTTCTTAAAGATGGTATCTTTATTTGTCCCTTTATTCTATGTCTACTACTTATACAGTCTAAGGGGTGAGATTTATTTATAAAATATTATTTGTAAATTTGGCATAGGGAGTTTGTTTTGTATATTTTTGTTAGTGACGGTACATTAAATTCTTGAAATATACTCACAGTAGGATAGTCATAAGGTTTTTTGAGAATCGTTTTAATAATTATTTTTTGCATTATGGTTAATGGCTGTACGGTGGACTTATAAGCCCCTCCCCACCCAATAATACCATACTGTAAGAGGGACTGCACCTTATTTTCTTGTTATATGTGGGACATATGTGGGACATAAATGCATGCAGAATGTTTCCATGCTACTAGTGGTGTACCACAGGGATCGCATCTTGGACCAATACTATTTCTATTATTTGTGAATGACATTTCAACAATATTTAATGACATTGAATATTTGCTGTTTGCAGATGATCTAAAAATCTTTAAATCAGTAACCAACATTTATGACTGCAACATATTACAGCAAAACCTAAATTCTCTTTCAGTATGGTGTGAAACGAATAAATTGTACTTAAATTTAAATAAATGCAAAATTATATCATTTACTAGATTAAAATCAAAAATAAATTTTGAATACTCTCTATGTAACACCAAACTAGAAAATGTTGACTGTATTCGAGACTTAGGGGTATTATTCGACTCGAAACTTACTTTTACTAATCATATTAATGCGATAACTTGTAAGTCTCTAAAATTGCTGGGATTTATTTTAAGGACATCACGCCCATTTCAATCAATTGAAAGTATTAAAATGTTATACATGTCTCTTGTCCGGAGCCAATTAGAATATTGCTCATCAGTTTGGTCTCCATATTATAATGGGCATATAGACAGTATTGAGCGTGTCAAACGCAAATTTCTCAAATACATTAACTACAAGTTAAGCATACCAATACAAAACATAGAATACAATTACATATTGAAGAGACTAAATTTACTCACATTATATGATAGAAGAAAAATTTATGATATAGTTCTTCTTTACAAAATTGTAAACAATATGTTGGACAGCCCTGACCTTGTGGCATGTATCGAATATAATATCCCTTCCACACATAGAACGCGACAAATTGTAACATTCCATCGCAACAATTGCAATACTAACTATCATTCAAATTCTGTGATACACAGAATATTGGGAACTTGTAATGAATATGGTTGCATGATTGACATTTTCGTCGACAGTCTGGAGAAAGTAAAGTTCACACTTAAAGAGGCAATACTGCTTCGTTACTGACTTCAGCTGTTAATATGTAATGGTGGGTAATATTATTTTTCGTACACATTGCCGCTTTGTACTTTATATTTTTAATTTATGTACTCATGTTTTGGTGCTATTCCTGGTACTTTTAATAATTTGCTACTTGTAATTTATATTGTTTAATGTATGTTCTTTTAATTTTATGATATATTTTTTTATGTAAAAGCCTATACTCATTGCTGCTCGTTACCTACTCTACATTTTTAAATTTTATACTCATGATTTGGTGCTATTCCTGAAACTTTTAATGTATGTGCTTTTTGAAATTTATTTTATACTCTTTATGTAAAAGCCTAATGGGCGTAAACAAATAAATAAATAAATAAATAAATAAATAAATATATAGTAATATCAAAAAAATATAATGCATTTTTCGAGAATTACTATTATAATGTGCTGAATTCGAAATTTTATAGGAAACATCATTTTGGAAGGGATTGATAGGTACATAAAATCTAGAATTCAGAACATTTTAAATTTTCAATCCTCGGTGACTCCATTCAAAATGTTTTTTAATTTTTTTACATATTTCTGTATTTTCTTTTATACCCCGATTATGATGTTAATGTCTATGATGTAGCATATCGACAAAAAAATAGATGTTTTTGTGCAAAAGTTTAAAAATAATTTAAAATTTTTAAACTCTAAACAAAAGCATAATAAGTACCTAACAGGCGTATTTTATAAAAAAAAATGCACGCTACATCATAGAGAATTTTACGAATAAGATTTAAACATTTAAACAAAATTTGCTTAATAATTTTTTGGATATTATTTCCAGTCTGAAAAGGGTATTATTGAACAAAATTTGCTTAAAATTTATCTGGTTTTATGAACAGCCCGTTTCATGAGATATTCCCTATTCCTAATTTCGGCGTCCACTTTTCAATTACCCCCACCATAGCTGTAGCCACGTTTTCAAAAATTGTTTGCTAGAATAGATAAAATGGATAGTTAGTTTGCGTCCGTACTGATAAAGATACGGTGTTATCAAAACCGTAGACGTAAAGTTACTAGTTAAATAGTTAATATAAAGTTGTTTAATTAAAATTAATAAAACCACCTTCCCTAAATTGGGTTTGGAGCATATGAATTCACTCAATAATAAAACTTCCAAACACCTAAGATAAAGTAATGCTCTTCTATAAAAAAAAAATAATTTAAATATTATAAACTACCAATCCCCGACACTCCAAATGGCAACCCTGGAAGTAAGAAGACAGGTGGATCGACACATATTAAGCTGTGAGAAAGAATACAACTCTTACGGAAGCAGCACAATACAGGGGAATATGGAAGCACCTTGTTGAGTCTTTGCGACCCTGCAAGGACTTGGTAATTTGCGACCCTGCAAGTGGGGATGAAAATGATGACGATTAGTTCTTAATTTTTTTTTTTTTTTTTTAAATAGAGATGTGAACCCGGAATACGTGTCACATCAATATTCTTACTATTTTCAAACTAAGCTAAACGCTTGTGCTATGAAAATAGGACTAACTTGCTAGTCTGGAGTGAGGTTCGAACCCGCAACCTTTGGATCACGAGGCCAGTGTCCTAACCACAAGACCAATAAGCTACTCATTAATTAATTAATATTCAACTCCCAAATATTTTTTTTTGTTTTTTTTTAATGTCTATGCCTCTAATTTTAATTTTTAGTAATCATCGTATTCCGATGAAGAGACTATTGTATGGTATAGTAGATAATTGAATAAAAATGGTTTTATTTAAAGTGCTTTCTTTTTACTCCCTTTATTTAAACTTGTAGCGTCTGGTTGTTTGTTTGTTTGATGCAAAAACTTTGGATTGATTTTTAACCTTTTTCCCGTAATCCAATCGAGCTGAAACTTTGCAAGCAGTCTCGTGGCGATAAATCTTTTATTTATCAAATTTTCGTTAAAAAAAAATTAATAATCGTAGTATAATTATGGATTTTTCAAATTTTTAATGTTTTTTTCATACATCTGAGTAAGTTGTATGAAAAGACTCCGTGTCTTCGTGTCTGGTAGACACGAAACCTGATATAATAAGAAAGGGAGTATTGTTAAAACATGATTTTTATTGGTTACCTTTTTATCAATATGAAATATTGCACAACTGCTGAAAGTTTCAGAACTCTAGCTAATCTAGAAGTTGATGATATTATTATTTTTGGAGACACAAAAAGATAAGTGAAGTTTAATAAAAGCATGTAAAAAATGTATTTGTGATAATTTTTACTATGTTAATAATGATTTTTTGGATCCACGGTATTACTTACCTTAAGACTTAAATATTAGCAATGTTTATATTTTTTTTTTTCATTATCGAATTTAAAAACATAGACTCGTAGATCAGTGCACTCATCGACGCAATAAATAAATGAGCGGTCGTATTCCGTTCCAAATCCGATACCGGTTCTTGGTCAGTCCTCGGCTGGTTCTCGGTATTCCACTTTGGTATTTCAAGAAGCCCGAATGTTAGTTTTCACAATCTCAGCACACTTAATTACCTGGCTGTGGAAGCTGCGAAGACTATCATCTCTCGTGGTCTGCAACACGCCGTGGACGATGCTGCGCGAGATCCACCAAAAATTCACGGAAAAAGTTACCAATTTTGAAGATGCACCAATTTTGTAATTTTTTTCCCTAGCGTAATAAAGGGTCTTTTTTACTCCCTTTATATTAACTCGTGGCGTCTGCTTGCTTGCCGACTTGCCGGGTGAAAAAACTTTGGATCGATTTTTAACCCTCTTCCCGTGATCCAATCGAGCTGAAACTTGGCAAGTAGACTCGCGGCGACGATCAAGAAGATCTATCAAATTTTCGTTAAAAAAATTAATAATTATAATATAATTTCGGATTTATAGAAATGTTATTGGTTTTTTTCAAATTGGAATTATTAGAAAAGTTTAAAAACGTTTAAAAGTTTGATAACGTCGCGGAATATTTTCTAAATTTGAATTACTCCGTC
>JADDOH010013288.1:0-29123 GCA_016648135.1 Agrypnia vestita | reverse complement strand
GGTACATAATGAAGTTCTAGTGCCAACCCTAATGTATGGAAGTAAAGCCTGGAATTGGCAAAAGAGGAATGAAAGTAGACTGAATGTAGAAAGTAGAAAGTAGAAAGAAACTGAATGTGGTAGAAATGCAGTCACTAAGACTCTTGTGTAGAAAATCTTTGGTCGATAGAGTAAGGAATGAACAAATTAAACGTGAATGCAATGCTGGCTGTAATGTGGTAGATAGATTAAAAAAATTAGTGCTGAGATGGTTGGTCATGTGGAACGTATGAACGAGGAAAGATTGGTTAAGAAAATATATGAGGCGAGTGTTGAAGGCAACAAGAATAGAGGGCGTCTGCGAAAGACCTGGCACGATCAGATTCAACAAGTGTTTGAGGATGGCCCCGTTAAAAGCCGCAACACCCATAGAACTTGTATGAGAAGATGTATGAATGTGGCCGAAGCAAAATTGTGTGTCAGGATAGAAGAGTGTGGCGTTCAATCCTCTCTGCCTATCCTTGCGGGAAAACGGCGTCATGGATAGTTAGTTAGTTAGTAATGAATATAATAAATTTCACAATAAAAAACATTTTACGCGATGTTGGATATTCTCGCGAAATTCTGCGGATCCACTAATTTAAAGTATATTCATCATATCTGGGATCTGTGGACTATTTCATTTATTCTCCAAGTTAAAACATAACAACAGCATCGTTTTGACATGATAAATCTGAAAATATATAAAATATAGTATAAACATTTTCAAACGGCATTTCAAAAAGCAATATGTCCGCCAGTGAAACTTGGAACATTATGAACAATTTTTAAATAAATGCAAAGCTGGATTTAGATCAATAAGATTAAATCATTGTTACATATTTACCTGCACTTCCTTAGCCCCAGGGAAGACCTAATTTATGTAAAAGATTTGTTAGTTGCTATTATCCTTTAAAAATCTACAGTACACGGAGAAGAAGAAGAAAAAATGAATAATTGAAACAAATTGAAATGTCTCATTGGTCTCATTTCTATGGATTGAAATGAGCTATGTCTTGTCTCCTGCCGTTTGTTTGCCGAGAATATTTTTATAAAATTATGCTCGATAAGAACTACAGCGATAATTCTGATGGATTATAGTATATAATTTTTTGGTTTTGTCGCATTTTTAAGTATTATTTAAGGATTGATCATGTCGCGTAACGCTATTTTTGAAGGGGGAAATTCCTCTGAGACTGAAAGTCAGGTTAGTTTAAATGTCATTCGATGTTTATATATAACGTTTTTATGAACATTATCCGTTAAATTTCTTCATCATTATATCAGTATATAAAATAAAATTTAAGCACACCTCTTGTGTAAAAATGTATAAATTTTACACACCTATTTTAATCGATTAGAATATGTATCTGGGACATATTTTGGCACTATTCTATTGATTAATTTATTTTCAGATTGTCACATGGATAAATGAGATTGGTTTCGCTGATACCCAAGAAAAACTAACAATTTTGAAGAAGCTTCAAGAAATTTTAATATATCAGTGTCCACAACTAATACCAAAATATTTGGATAATATTTTGTTGTACACCTCTGATAAGAATCAGGAAGCACGGAAAATTGTAGTTTCTTTTATTGAAGAAATATGGTAATTCTCACAATTTTTAACTCATGTTTATATTTTTACGTTTATTAATTATTATCACGCGTAAATAGGAATTTGGCATAATACCTTCCACGCAATGAACTTGTCAATTAGATTGTTTTTGTTTCTTTTACTTCGTTTTATTATATTTTCTATGATTGTGTGGTTTTTATTTGCCTGTAAGTACCTTCCTTTATCAATTTACTGGTGAAAATTCGCAATTGAGGCACCATCCGATATCCGCCGGATAATAAAAGTAGGCCGGATACCGGATAGTTACGGAATATTCGTTTCATCTCTACACGTAACGCATTTATTATTTAAAATTTTTTTTTTTTTCATAATTTTTAAATATACGTATCAGAGATACAGAATATGTAATCTGAACCAAACTGATGTGTCATCCTTAAAGATTTTATATTTTTCTTAAGAATTTTTACCAATTATTTAATTAAGGTACTGAGTGTTAACGTGTTTTTCTCAGCAAGATACAACCAAACCTTTTGCCTCAGATGGTAAACCAACTGAGGGTACTGTTGATGGACCAAACTATTGCGGTGCAGAAGAGAGTGATCCAGGCGGCTAACATTGTGTATAAGAATGCCCTTATCTGGATCTGCACTTCACGAGTTGTCAATTCTGAAATGGAGATGACTTGGAACGTGTTGAATGAATTGAAGGTATTATGAATCAAGTTGTAAACAGTTTCTTATTCACATTTTTTTTTTTTAATATATAATATAATATTTACTTTATTTACATATTCTTATAAGATCACACTACATTAATTAATTATTTGTATTAATTAAAATTGAAAATTAAATAGCATGTCTCCAAACAGCAATCGTATACTTGTATAAGGACAGGAAACATATTAAATATCAGCACATTGATTTGTTAAACAGTTATCTCCTCCCCAACACATGTCCCTTCAGCTGTTTATTGAATAGTTCTACACTATTTAATTCCTTTATGGAATTGGGGATTCCATTATAGAAATCGATCGCAGTGTATATGAAACCATATCTCTCTCTATTAGTCCGCGGTATATCACTTCTTATATAGTTTCTTGTTCTTGTGTGTTAATTGTTGTAACAATCAACAAACACTTTATACATCATATTCATTTTAAAATTTTTCTTGAATTTTCAGCTACAAATTCTTAACATGGTTGACAGTGAAAACGAAGGAATTCGTACGAATTCCATCAAATTTTTAGCCGGTATAATAGTTTTGCAAACATACGTCGATGAAACGGCAGAAGCAATTCCTGGAGATTTTTCCCTCGATGACGTTCCGTCAACATTAAAATTTGCTCTGCGTAAAAATTTAGAAGATGAATCCATGTGAGTATTTTTTTTTCTGTCGGCAACTTTGTCTGATTATTGTGAATATACATAAATATAATAAAACATTAAAATAATTCAATACCATTATTATTGTAAACAATTTAATTTTATTCATTATATTTGTATATTACAGGCATATTTTTGATCTTCTTTTGAAATTTCACAATTCCGAGCATATATCTGGAGTAAATTTAATGGCTTGTATGACTGCTCTTTGTGATGTTGCCAAAACTCGACCTAAGTTCTTGCCGAGGGTTATTCAAGCTCTCGAAGAGCTCCACACCACCCTGCCACCGACGCTCTCTCAGTCGCAAGTCAATTCTGTTAGGAAACATTTAAAAATGCAGATTTTTATCCTCATAAAACATCCGTCTTCAAATGAGATGTTGCCTCAGCTCGCACACATGCTGCTCGATTTAGGAATGACCCCCCAAGAAATTGCCAAAATAATACCCAGGGAAAAGAGAAATAAGCGTTTGTTAGACTTAAAAAATCCAGATTTTCCTGCAAAAAGAGCGAGGATTGATTCTCCGCAGAGTAACAGCCAGGGAAGCGATAAAAGCGACATGTCAAGTTATGTCGAATCAGTACCCGAAGCGGTAATCGATCCGCTCGCACAAGTAACAGAAAAGCATTTGCTGGACGGTCTGCAAAATATTAATTCCGTTATTAATTTAGTGATTGAAACAATGAACAATCTTCCGGAAGAGATGCCCGTCGATTTTACAAAACTGTACGAGCCCATTTCCAAGTCTGGGTGTGTTCTTCAGAAACCCGCTCTCGCAAAATTATTGATCGCAATTATAAAAGACGAACCGACGAATGCGATGGCGCAAGAGGCTGTTCCCGTTTTATCAGACGCGCAAGAGGAACAACAAAAAGTGAGTCTGAAGAATGTGCTCGCCAAGATTGCTTCCAAGAAAAAAATGGAGAGTGCAGTATCAAAATTAATGGAAGAAACTAGGAATGATAATACTATCCTAGAAGCCGCAAGGGAGAGAGAGATTTTAAAGAACTTGGATAAAGAAAAAGTGGTTTATCCAGCCACACCATCTATACCGAAATTGAAACAACGCGTCAAAACTATCAAACTTCAGGAAGTCACTAGGCCGCTACCCAAAGAGGTGAAAGAAAAATTGCTGATTGGGGCCGTTGAGAGAATATTAAATGCAGAACGAGCCGCTTTCGAGGGTGGTCAGATACACGTGCGTGAAAAAGTGATTACAACCTTCGCTGTATCTTATGGACAACAAATTCGGGAGATTATCCTCACATTTATCTTAGAAGATATTGTTTCCAGGGTGGATTTAGCCCTTTCCTGGCTGTACGAAGAGTACAGTTTTGTTCAAGGTTTCAATCGTTCCCTTTTGAATACAGGAAAATTCACCGACAAGTCCGGTGTAAACTACAATAATTTAATATGCTCATTGATAACAAATGTGGCCGACCTGGCCGATCCGTCACAAGAGCTGCTCCGGGAAGCTTTATTGAAGAGGTTATATCTCGAGGCTCCTCTGATTACCGAAGATGCTATACTGTTTCTGAAGCACACTTGCACGGAGGAAGGGAAAACAATGCTGGGACTTAATCTATTGAGGGACTTGGTTATATTTCAACCCCCTAAGGCAACTAAGTACATTGCTGCATTGTTGCCTCTGACAAGTAAGTTTAAAGGCAATATTTTTTGATGTGTAACATCTTTCCTCTCGCTTTCCTGCAATCTGTGGCAGTGATTTCGTGAAAAAGGACGGAAATGCCTAACAGGAAACTAGACGCCGGGGGGGGGAAGTGCGGGCTATTTCATTTGACCAATGAGCACGCGCGGTGCTAGTTGGCCGTCAGATGGTACCAACTCATTTTCCGAGAGGTTGGTACTGTATTAATACTTTATGATATGATACTAAAGAAAACACATTATTATTGTGAAGTTGCAATTTCAGAATGAAGTTCTGTGAATTTTTATTAATCAATTAGATAATTTTTATTAATCAATTAGAAAAGACATACGGAAAAATCAAATTAAGGAAAAAATATTTTAACTGCTATCGGGATTCGAAACAACGGACTTCCATTCTATATCCGGGGATGGTGCGTTATCCAACTTCTCCACGGCCCTCTGTTAAGTTTTAAATTATCGACCTTATATGTAGTCTCTTTTTAATTGATAACAATTTAATTCCATTTTTAAATCAATCCAGATTGAATATTTTTCTAATGACCAAATTCTTATATATAATAGTACACTGTTTTATCCAGATTGCCAAAATTTTTGAATGACAGTTCACAGTGTGGCAAAATATAATATTAAAAAAATGCACATACATTTTTTTTACATGTATTTACTAATTGATAAATATATATATATATATTAATATAAATGTATTTCTAAATGATTTGAAAGTGCAGATCATTAAAATGCAAGTTAGTAATAATGAATAATTATTCGAATAAATTTTTCCATATTTAGCTTTTTTACATTTTGAGGTTAATTTCTGCGGCTCAATTGATATGTTTAATTGTGAGATGTCAAATGTTACACATCATATGCGACTACTGTAAGGCTCGCTCGTTTTTTTGTGGCACAAGAAGGCAAATATATTTTCATTTTACATCCATATGTTTTTGAGTTTCAGCAGCCAAATGTCTACCCAAGGAGGTAAATACAAGTCCTTGTGCTTTCTGAGCTTGCTATTTAATTGTTTTTCCAAAGATTTTGTTGTCTACTAATTTTTCTCAGAAAGAAAGATTTTTTTCGGAAATCCCTTTGGATAACCTGAGAGTCTTCTTCTCACAATGTAGTCGGACCATCTCAGTTTCCTTGTTCTCACAACTGTTGGTATTTTGGGCTGGTCAAAGTTTTTCTAAATCCCCGAGTCTTTGTCTCTCAAGCGAATATGTACGAAGCAAATGCGTATACATCTTTGACTAAGGGCCGGTTGTTTCAAGTTGGATTAAAGGAAGCGTTCTTTTAAAGCATAGATTTTTACGTTCTCCACCAATCGGACGATCCGTCTTCGTAAAAATCTATGCTTTAATCGACCGCTTACTTTGATCGAACTTGAAACAACCGGGCCTTAATCATTTAGGCTTAACTAATGCGAATTTTGAACTAAAACCCGCCCCGCCCGCACCCGGCAGTAACCCCTTGCCCTGTCATTTAGTTGAATTTTGTATTTGGTCGGGAGCTGTGACATCTTGATTACCAATATACATTTAATTATTATGTTCAAAACATCCTAAACAGTCCGGGATGGTGCAAGAACAATTGCCAATGAAGTATTAAAGTTTTGCGAAGCTGAAACGGCGAATAATGGACCGATATTACCGTCTGACGGTTTGACAGATAGAACGGCCACCATTACTGCATGGTTTCTCTTTAGTGCTGCCCGACCAAATTTCTGTATTTAATACGACACCGGTCACCGGACATTCTGTACATTATGTATTGTGTAATAAATTTACACCCTGACAACTTCTGTTACGTGACAGGGACGCCCTTCCTCACACGCCAAGTCATAGTGGTACGTCTATAGCGTTAAAAATATGCAAACTTAGATGTCGCATATCTCCATAACTATTGATATTAGGTCATGGCTGCTTGAACAATTTCAACTCACAATCAAGGCAGGAATATAGTCCTGCAAGGTTATTAATGTTTTCTTCGTTAATGTTAATTCAAATAACCCTGTAGAGGAAGAAAATATAAAAAAATAGCTAATAACTAATTGAAAAAATAATACATACCATAGCAATACAACAATGAATACATGTACATATATATAATTTTGCAAGTTCTAAAATAATAATAACAATCAAATTCTAAAATAATAAAAATAGCTAAAAAGAATTACTATAAAATAAAATTTATGTATATCAGGAGCGTGCAGTGAAAACAATAAGCATGACTTTTATTTAAACGTATATTTGGGAAAAAAAACGAAATTAAATATTTATCTGGTAGAATATTATGAAATATTAAAATCCAAATAATATGTTAATTATTTTGATAGGAATATTACGAATTACATATCTTATTTCGGTTTCTTTTCAAAATATATGCTTAGGAAAAAGTCATGCTTCTCGTTCTCACTCCACGCCCCTGCTATGTATATGCTTCAAGTTCTTGTCATAATACAGATCATTACAGCTATGGAAACACATATCTGTAACCATTCTGCATCTGCATGAAATACTAAATTGTTTCAAGGGCAATATATATTTTCTTTCAGTCCACGAGAATTCCATGATACGAGAGGCTGCCATTGAGAGGGTGTTATTTTTATACAGACAAAACAATGAATCTGTGAAGAAGGCCATAGACAAACACGCAAATCTTTACTTAGGGTTTATTGCTTTGCCGGAACCGCCCAAGGATCTCTTTGATTATGACAATGGCCGACCGGAAAATGTACCTGTGTGGACCGACGACCTTTACAAAGTCTGCTTGCAACTTTATCTGGCTTTGTTGCCTTTCAATGAAGGTATGAAATTCTATTGTTGATTAATTTTCAAATTTATGTTTTGACAATCGTTTGCAACAAATGTTCTTATTTTTGTCAAAGCTTAATTTCAAGACAGGGACAACATCTTCCATTAAAGAGTTGAGGTTATTATTTCGGTCGTTAGACATATTTAACTGTAAATGGTTACGGGTATTTTATACGAACCATATGTTTTTCCGAGAAACAATTCTCAACGTTTCGTTGAAGTTGTATTCAACGTCATCAGGAGAATGACCTGTACTCGCAGAGGTAAAGGGCGGACTAATATTTCCGGGGGCGTAAAAAAGAAAAGGGGGGGCGGGAAAAACATGGTTCGTAAAAAATATCCGTAACCATTTACAGTTAAAAAACATTTTCCACATTATTTATATTAACGTTCACTGAATATTCAGCTTAAATTTGCTTTCTTTTATTACAGCTCTTAATTGTGTCTCATATCAGGAGAATAAATCTTCAATTTGACAATATATATAAGTACCTAATATTTTTTAGTAATACAACACTGGATATTGAATAAAACAACTTAAATTTTCAATCTAAAATGCCATTTGGAACTGGTGCATTAGTCCTCTTTCATCTCTCATTTGACCGTACAGAGAGCAAGAAGCAGTTTTCTCAGCCGAGTATTTCAGTAGCTAACTCTGGGTTCTCTGAAAATTTACTAATACATATTGTTGTTTTTAAGAAGTTTGTCATAATCATATTTTATTATATTTTTGTCAATGTCGCACCATACCACAAATATGGCAATTTAAGATGCATATTGTTATATCCGGCTGTGCCACTGTGATAACCGGTGATCTTATGTGAGGGAACTCTTGCTATGGAACGTGATACGGCGTAATAATACTCGTAGGATGTACTGGTTTACTGTCTGGTCAGAGTAAATCCTACGCTACGTGTATTTCTAGCTGTGGCTTTTGTGCATTTACCGTGCCGAGGCGCTCCCTCACGGCCTGCTGCTCGCGGCCGACCACCGGCATGTGGGGGGGGGGCTTGAACGAGACCGACTGTCACTCATCTCACACTTATCAAGGGTAGAAAGCCAAAAGCGCGTTAGTGATTATTTCGAACTTTACAGGAGAGCAAAAGAAAGTTCTGTCAATCTAATTTTGTCAATATTTCTTAAACGATTTTCATATTTGTTTATCTAATACACATATGGAAAATGTTTGATAATAAAAGAAATACTGACAAAATCAGATTGACATTACATTCTTTTGCTCTTCTTTAAAGTTCGAAATAATCACTAACGCCCTTTTGGCTTTCTATCCTCAATATGATGTGTGCTTACACTGTGTTCGATCGTCTTCCGCAGAATTGAATTAAAGTATTAGTTTAGACCAGGCTTTTCTTATTGTGGTTTTGTTGTTTCACATAAAACCCACCGTCAACTGTGGTCTATGTTAACTGTCAGGTAATATATCATTGTATATTTAAAAGATAATGTTTGAGATGTAAATATATACTTTTTGCAGAACTTCTGGCTGATTTATGTCGTGCGTACTCCGGCGCAAGTGCTGAGGGCAAACGTTGTGTTCTAAGGCTGCTGGAGGGTCCCGTACATCTATTGGGGCCGGAGAATCCAACACTGTTGGCCTTCATCGAGGAGTGTCCGAAGGGAGCGGAGACCCTGGTTACGAGGGTCATACACTTGCTGACTGAAAAATGTATGATATATTTCTTTATGCTCGCTAGAAAAATGTTTTTTTTATAATCTGTACCCAATTGGACAAATAAATTATGTAATAAATTGTTTGCTTTGTATTTATAGACGCTTTTAATTTTTTGAATAAATACAAAGATGTTAGTTTTTTCCATTACTTACCAGGTGCGGTCAATGATCAGTTTTATTTTAGATGGTCTGATTTGAAAATTTATTATTAGTATTTCTGCGTTTAGAATGACAACGTATCATCTGGCCTTTACACCAAATTGTGATACTGAGCTACAAAATTTTAAACATTAATTTTTAACTTTTTCAATAATAGCAAAAAACTTTGTGGTAGCATTATTTATATTTATAAAAATAAAATACTTTGTATAAAACCACTAATACTTGTACATATGATGCAATGTGCACTAAAAATAACAATTGGAAGTGTAGATATTAACAAAAACAAAAAATAAATATATGGGAGTTGAATAACTAATTAGGAACTAATGTGAAAATAAATTTAAAAGGTAATTATTTGCAAAAAGGTTTTGGTTTAAAGACTTATAATATTTAATTTGCTATTATCACTAACACATTTCTAATTTATCTAACTGTAATTCTGTGTTGTTTATATGTAAAATTTCTAAACATTCATTAATGTCAAAATAATGATTTGTTTCCAAAAGGTGATTAGAATATTCAGAATAGTTATTGCTATTTAAAAATATCAAGTGCTCCTTAATTCTAATAACAAAATTTTTACAAGTTTTACCTGTATAAAAATGATTGCAATCATTACAATATGTAGGAATAAAAATGTTGTTGACTATAAATAAATAGTGGTATTATACAAAGTATTTTCTTATTATATTGTCGCCTCTGAGGAGTTTTTTTTTTTCGTATATATTTTAAATTAATAAAGTAAACTGTTTCCGGGCATGTTAAATAATAAAACTTGTATATTTTTTTTGTGTTAAAAATTAGAGTTGTGATTTTGAAAAATATTACAAATATTACTAAAATATTAATTCGTTTTCTCGTTTTTCTGAATTTGTAAGAAATTTGACATATTTGTAATGTAGTTAAAGAAAAATATTGTTAGAATTTTTAAAAAAAGTCAATTTTTACCAAAATGTTGAATAATTCCTTGTCGTTGCAATAGGAATGATGACAGATTTTGAAATAACCTTCTATAATGTAGGTACATGTCTACTATTACTAAAAATAACATTAGTTAAAGATCTAGGTGTTAGATTTGTAAGCAACCTAACATTTCACGATCACATAGAGACGATCAGTGGTAATGCTTTGAGAATGTTAGGATTTGTTCTGCGTACTGCCAGGGTTTTCGAGAACACCCGCGTACTCAGAACTCTTTACAACTCCTTGGTGCGGAGTAGACTTGAGAGTGGCTCGATGATCTGGGGGCCACATGAGGGCAAGTACTCTCTTATGGTGGAGAAAGTCCAAAAGAAGTTTCTGAGATATCTCTACATGAGAGAGTACGGGCATTATCCTTGGCTTTACCCAACCGAGTTTCTCCAGGGTATGCTTGGCTACAATAGTTTAGAGACTAGAAGGAATATGTATTTGATTACACATTTTTATCGATTGTTGCGCGGTATGATCGATAATCCTGAAATTATGCAGAGCATTGGTTTGTATGTTCCTGATAATTACACTAGACATCGTCAGCATAGATTGTTTCACATTCCAATATACAGGACCAACCTGCAGATGGTTATGCCTGTTGGAAGAGCCACAGCTATGCTGAACAAAATAGCTTTGGGTATTGATATATTTCATATGTCTGAGGTGGTTTTCCGAAGCGGGATTCTCCTACACCTTTGACCAGATTTTATGTTATTTTTAATTTATTAAATATTTTTATTTTTGATATATACTTCCTAATATGTATGCCTTAAACATTTTGTTTGTCATGTACATATTATCATTAAATAAATTGAATTGAATTGAAAAATTATTTCTGTAATAATCTAAGTTTTTACGCAAATAATTGCATTTTCAGCTACCTTTTTTTAATTTCGCGCAAAAACGCCCCCAGGTGTCACGGCGTCTACGTAACGTCAAGCTTAAGTAAACATTGCATTGTGTCTATGACAACAGTTTAGAGACACTGTGATGGTTACTTAGGCGATGTCTTTCGCTCTGGCTGCTTTCAGTTAAAATGGCCGAATGCAGAATTTTATACTTTTATTTTATTGAAAATCTTATTAATCCCAATGTGTATATTAAAACTGGATCATTTTTAGAATCCTTTCAAAATATTTTCTTCTCTAAAATCAATTATTTTTTAATTCTTTAGTACTGTCATCATGCCTATTCCACATTTTTTTTATGTCTCCAGTATAAAAATCTCTAAACAATTAATGTATATTATGGATGTCTCACAGAGACGAAACTGTATTTTATTATTATTATGGGAAAGTAGGTATAGAAGTCATTTTTTTTATGGTGTATATTGGACTTACGACCGATCGTATGGTAGGCTTAAGTGATCACTTTACACATATGTAATGTTCGCCATTTCCACCATGATAGAATATTCCATGTCTTACTAATTTTTGAAAGTTGTGTATATTTGGATTATATAACACACATCACGTACGTGTTGTAACAACCTATTATACCGGCCTGTGACAGCCATTTTCCTTCCCCCTAAATCCCCACAGATGTCGCTAATTATTTTTGATATCGTTAATGTCGACTCCCACATTTGATTTTACGGAATTTATGAAGCAATATACTTTTTTGTGTAATGAAATTCTTTCCAAAAAAATGACTTCTATACATACTTTCCCATAATAATAATAAAATACAGTTTCGTCTCTGTGAGACATCCATAATATACATTAATTGATTAATGATGTCTCTGTGACAAGAAATCCAGTACTACCGTTCTGAAAGATTTGAACAAACTCAAAAATATTCTGAATAAAAATCTCTAATTCTCTGCAAACTTTGAAATTGGCTACATGATTTGATTTTTATGAAAATAATTTTTATGTTTTTGCATGGTAAATTTGCTTATTTTCAGCGCCACCGACACGGGATCTTGTGAATAAAGTGAGGGACTTGTACGTTAAGAGGGTATCAGATGTTCGTTTCCTCATTCCTGTCATCAATGGTCTTACAAAGCAGGAGGTAAAATTTTGTCTATTGTAATCACAGTACTTCATTGCGATTTGATGAAATAATGCTAAAGCAACATGAAGTACTTAAGATGGAAAATAGGCTGGTTTGTTGGGGTTTTAATACAATGATCCAGATGCGAAAAGAAAAAATAAATACTGAAATAAAAATAAATAAATACAAAAATAAAGCACACCTATTTTTTGTACAGGGTGTCTTAAGGCACTTGTAAGCGAATAATTTTTTTATATTTGATTTCATGATATTCCAATATTTTACAGAAATATTAAAAAATATATACAATCTTTGATATCGCTTATCTCCTTAACTGTTGACTCTCAAAGTGTAAACATCTTTTAGAGACATGTCATAAATAAAACAAAAAAAAGGCCCTCACTGTCTTTTCTGCTTTATCAGAAGCTGGCTGTGGACGCAAAGCGATCACTCTTGGTCATCAATGTGTCTGCGTTTTTTCGCTAGTTATTATTATTGCTGACTCGTGCTTTGTTTTCAGGTTTTAGCAGCACTTCCTAAGTTGATCAAATTAAATCCCATCGTAGTGAGGGAAGTATTCAACAAATTGCTGGGAATACACAATGAAGACAATCATCCCTTACCAGGTTAGCACCAAATATTTCATCAGCCTCCATATATTTGACCATTTTTCTGTGGTTTAAAAAAAATTAAACTTTTTATTAAGATACCAACTTTTTGAAATCAACTCTAATAAACAGTGGAAAGCGTTTAACATGAAACCAAAATATTTCATCAAAGAGTAATTAATTTGGTGACGACGTGGCCAATAGGCAATGTTTAAAATGGTAGGGATGATGTGTGACCGCGACCCAGACCAGGTAAATTTTTTTTTCATTTTCTGAAAGATGCATATGTTAAGAATGCTCTCACCAAATGTTTTAAAGAAATTTGTAAAATTGACGTGGATACAGCAGTTTATGTGAAACCGTTCGAAGCGAACGGCCGCGCCGTGTGGCGGAAGTGCGGCCGTCGAACGGGTCTGCTACTTTTGTTGCTTTGTCTCTGAATGTTGAGCTGTTGTGCGGTCCAGGAATAGCCGAGTAGTGGTGAAAAACAAAAAAAAAGTCAAATAAAAAATTTAGTTTGTATGTTGAATTATCCATCTTTTTTGAAAATATTTTTCTTGAAACTACGTTTTTCAACCTGGTTGACAACATATTAAGAAAAATATACATCCGATTTGTATGCGTCAAGTCTTAAACTGTTCGAAAATCCAGTCTCTATATGGCACCACGTAGGTATTTTTTTTATAAAGGGCCCCCTTCTATTTTTTTTTTATGAACAACGAAAATTTTCTATGAAAATCGAAGTAAAATTTCGTAAACGTCTGCCATTTTGTTTTTTTTCCCTACATGATGCTGTAAACCTATATGTCTTCTAAACTAAAAAACGAAACCTTTTTAAATATATTTTTATTTTATTTTCTGATGAACCGTATTGCTAATCGCTGTCAACTGCCGAGCAGCAATTTCGTCGGAGTGTCCTCTTGGAAGCAGCGTACACTGCATACTATACTTTAGATTCGAGTACAAAAATTTGTATACGGTCTTCCATATGTATATATTGACTATGAGTATTAATAAAAACAATTTTATGTATCGTCTGTTTGAAAATAATTACGAAAAATACACCCTCATTACTGCGCACGAACCGTGGTGTGGGGCTTTAAATGGTATCCTAGTTAATAGCAAGCCTGTCACGCTAAACAATTTGGTGACAATGTGGCGGCCGGTATATTATTTTGTTCTTCTGAGATGCTAAATCTAGTCACGTTAAAAGGAAATAACCACATTTTTATGTGGTTATTTCCTTTTAAATAACCACAAAAATAAACACACATAAAAGAAAAAAACAATAACATATCTAATATGCGTTCTGTAAACAAGAAAATAATTTTACACTTAGGATTAATATTTTATCTCCCTGCTGATGGAAATTATATTTGATTGACAATAATAAATAAAACACAAATAGTTAAAACGTAGTTAGTTGTAAATTTTATGAAATCATTAAAAAGTTTTTTTTAATTTTTCGCCGTCTTCGCTAGATGTTGTAACTCCTTTTTTTTCTTTTTAATGACAGTGTCCCCAGCGGAACTGTTAGTCGCCTTGCATACGATCGACCCGGCTAAAGCGGAGCTCAAGTTTGTAATAAAAGCAACATCTTTATGCTTTGCCGAGAAACAGGCGTACACACACGAGGTATGTATTTCTATATTTTATTTTTATTAAAGCTATACATGTATATTTATAACTTTTCCAAAGAATGAAATTGATCAGTTTACTCCTATTATACACGGTTATTTGGAAAACATTAATAACCTCGCAGGACTATATTCTTGCCATGATTATGAGTCGAAAATGTTCAAGCTATTATGACCTAATATCAATAGTTATGGAGATATGCGACATCAAATTTTGCATTTTTTTTTCAATATTTCTGACTTATATTTTCTAAAACGTTGAATTATCATTACAGTAACTTATATCGAATATGAAAAATTCATTCCCTTTAATACAAGTCAAATAAAATATTAAAAACCTTCGAATTCCAATTGGAAAACATTCCAACTGGAAATTTTTCAGGGTTTTTATCATTTTTTTAAAATTTGTATTGAAACAAATGAATTTTTCGTAATCGATATAAGTTACTTTAATGATAGTCCAACATTTTACAAAAAATTAGTCAGAAATATTGAAAAAAAATGCAAACTTTGATGTCACATATCTCCATAACTATTGATATTAGACCATGATAGTTTGAACATTTTCGACTCATAATCATGGCAGGAATATAGTCCTGCGGGGTTGTTAATGTTTTCCAAATAACCCTGTATCCATAATATTTAATGACTTTTTAAACTTTCTTTGAATACTCAATACTAATATTATGATTAGATTTTTAGGAAGCATTGTGGGTTTGTGGGATGAAAGAGTGATTCCGATTGTGTTAGGATATTTATTATGAGAGTTTATGTCGATTTTAGACTGGAACGTCATAGCAAAGACAGCAATATCCATATTCAAAAGTTAAATATGTATTTATACATATACATACACATATATAAAAGGGAAACTGGGGTGACAGTTGTTTTTAAAAACTTATTTCCAACTAGCTTTACACCCGTGAAAGATCACGGAACATTAAATGGTTCACGTCTATGCTAAGCCCTAGTATATTATATAGTATATTTTTGGTATATTATATAGTATAGTAGAGGCAGCGGTAGCAACATGCGTTAAGCGGTCAGTTCGGGTTTGCTGGCCTGGGGTTCAAGCGCCATCTCCAGTGGTTTTTTGTATTTATCTCAGAAACACCTCAGTGGAATACTGCTGCCTTTGCTGTTAGTTATACCTCTCATATACACTGTAATTTCTTATGTAATGACCTTCACATTAGTCAGAAATTTAACTTGTCGTTATTTTTCAAAAACTAGGTGTTGGAGTCCGTCCTCCAGCAGCTGGTGGAGCAGCCGCAGCTTCCTGTGCTGCTGATGAGGTCTGTCCTGCAGGCCCTCACGCTCCATCCTGCGAGGCTGACGCCGCTGGTCATCAACATTCTTCATGTTTTAATTTCTAGACAGGTTAGTCAACGTCATTCCATGCTTTACTTATTGTAAAGTTTGTATCTGCTAAAGAAAAAATGTAAATGAAGGATGGAATTTATCCGTTGAAATCAAATGCCGCATTGAGCAAGTTCATACAGCCTTTATCTGTTTGAAAAAAATGTTCTGCAGTCATGATCTCAACCTTTGATTACAAATGTTAACGGTCATATGCTACGTATTCTCCATATTATTTTATGGAATGGAAGCATGGACGGTTGAAGAATTGATAAGGCAAGACTTGAGGCATTCGAGATGCGGATTTACAGAATAAGCTGGGTAGGTAGAGTTATGGTTCGGATGAATAAAGTAAAAGAAGTAATTAAAACAATAAAAATCTGAAAACTTCAATATCTTGGACATGTGATCCATAGAATTACAAGATCTTACACCTCGTAATGCAGGGAAAGATTGCTGGAAGTTGACTTTGTTTCAGTCCCTTCAGTTTTTTTTATATAAATCAACCGAATTCGGAAAATAAAATTAACTAACAAACTAAGTAACCATCACGTTGTTTCTCCGGAGGGGTAGGCAGAGAAGATAGAATGCCACACTCTTCTGTCATGGCATACCACTTTTGCCTCATCCATATTCGTACATCTTCCGGAGCATGCTCTTGTTTGTTGATGCTTTTAACAAGGCCAATATTCAGTAAATCTGGTCATGCTAGATCTTTCGAAAATGCCCTCCGTTTCTGTTGCCTTCAACACTCGTCTCATTACTTTTGTTGACCATCCTTTCCTCGCTTTTTTGTTCCATATGTCCAACAAAATAGAATCAAAATTAGTGAAAACAAAGTTAATTGTAAATTAAAAATTTCGAATAAATAAGAAAATTAGATCTAATTTAATTTAGCAATAAAAAATACCACGAATTTTCTTCGCGCCCGGGAAAATATTAAGGTAGTCTGAAATCAAACGTAATTAAAATAAAGAAAATCGTAATTAACAAATAAAAGGACGTTGCTCAATGCGGTATGTTGAATGTACACCTAAATTATGTAGAAATCATCAAAAGGGATAAATTTTTAAAATGAAGTCAAATAGAATACTATTTACAAATGATTATTTTTTACAAATGTGCAATCTTTACCAAGCCAGGGTAAGTAGATACAGGTAGCTTTTTGTATTTTTTTTTCGTATTCGTGAGGTTTTTAATTTGTCAATATATACCGTTTTATATTAAAATTTTTTGACAGTGCTAATTTTTTTTATAGTTTTGGTGGTTTTTATTGTTTTCTGACCCTCAGGTACTATGTATTTACATAGGTAATATTAAATTAGATTCAAAAATTCAGAATGTTTTATTAAAATATTTTTTTAATCCGCAAATATTAATGAAATGTTTAATTTTTTAACAAAATATTTTAGTTTGTCTTATTGCTTTACACTTTTCTTTATCTTTTCTTGGTACTTCGCTCGATAGCAGAGAGCACTCATACTATTAATATACCCCGTATTTTATATCTACTTATATAACCTTTATCTATAAATTTGGGCATCGTAAAATGTGTACATCGTGTTTTATATCTCTAACCAATTGGATCAAATCTTCAGGTGTGGGAACAGAAGGTGGTGTGGGAGGGTTTCGTCAAGTGTTGCCAGCGCATGAAGCCTCAGTCGTGCGGAGTACTCGCCTGTCTGCCCCCCGAGCCCCTGCGGCTCGCCCTCGACAGCTCCCCCGACCTTGTGGTGGCGCTGGAGAAGGCGCTGCCGTCTCTGCCCAATGCGCTTCCCCATGTGCCCTCCGTACTGGCCGATTGTATAATAGCGGGGGTAAGTTGTTTCCATGGTGGTTTATTCTAAGAATGGAAGTTACTGTGCTGATTGTGGGGTAGGTTAATTCTTCGAGTATGGAAATTAGTGTGGTGACTGGTTTTCAAGGTTTTTAATAATAATTGTTACATTTGAATACAAATAAAATGCTTTTTTCATTTGTTTTTCATAATTAATATATTAATTATACAAATAAAATTAATTATACAGTTAAGTCGTTAATTCGAAATTCAAGAGACCCAAAAAAAAAACATTTCAAATTATGCGGAACCCCGTTAAATCAAAATGTAAGCTACAAAAAAATCGCAATGCGATTGCAAAATTTGTCAAAAATCGTAAAACACGTGAAAAAAGCTATTAATTTTGTGAAAAACGTCTGTATTTTTGCATATTTGTAGTATTCATTTTGAAAACGCAATATGTATCTATTATGCTAATACAAAGATTGCGACAATTCTATTACTTAAGTACCCGATATTGACATATTTGTTATTCTCACTTAACGTGAAAAAAATCTAAATATTTTTTCAATTTTGTCTAATTTCAAAATAATTTTGAGTTATGTGAACTAAAATGTATTGATTTATGGCACAAGGGGCTAAAAATTACTTTGAATTACGAATTACCGGAGTTTTCAAATTATCGAGGTTAATCTACTACAAAATTAACATTTTGGGACTTGTGGGTTTGAAAATTTTCAAATTATGTCAAATTATCGGGATTCAAGTTAACGGCGATTTACTGTATTCTATAATTAGTAAAAAATTAGGAACAAGTGTATTTTGTTATACAAACTATATAGCATCGTTTTTATAACAATTTCATTTCATGGGCGAAGAACTGAAAAAAGAAAAATTAATTTTCAAAACTTTGAAGCTTAACAATTTTGCTCCAATATCGAGTGTCACTTGTCATTGTTTAAATGTTGTTTTTTAAAAATTGTTTAAATCTCACAACTGTAAGGCATATTCTAGGATTTCTCTAAGATATTCGAATACCTGTTGTGTTCCTGCTTAGGGCTCCCAAAGCAAATCGCAGTCCCGCGGCTTTAGCAGATACGGAACAACGTCTCGATGGTATCCCTCCCTTTATTTACGACTAGGGGGTAGCACAGAAATTATGCTGTTTCCTCCAATAGAAAAATAAAGAATGGGAGAAAGGAAACATGATATTTTTGCAAAACATGTGAGACAAAACCTTTGCTTCATACCAGAAATTGAATTGAAAAATACCTTACCGAAATTAATTATAAAGATTGCAACTTTGGCGTGGAGCTGGTGGAATAAAAACAAAAAAACTTAAAATTTTAATAATATTAATAATATTAATAAAATATTATATTTAATAATATTTTAATAATATTTAATAAAATTTTAACAATGAATTTCAATAATTTTTTGTTCTAAGGGCACAATATTTTTGTTTTACAATTATACATATTTATTTTAATTGTTTAAGGAATCTTTTTTACATGCTTTTATTTAGCTTCACATGTCTGTCAGACGCAAAATTTTGTGATCAATATTTTATACACTTCCCAACCAACAATCGCTCTGACATTTGGCAGAGCCATGTGTACCGGATGACAATACAATAATCATTCATCAATTTTACAAAATCAGTTTTTGTTTTGAAAAAAATTATTTAAATGCTAACGCAATATTGCATTGGGCATTGTACTTGCTGGAGACATTGTATTGAATATTGGGGATTGTACATTTTCAGTTTATATTATTATAAAAGAAACGTGCCTTCGATGCAATTCGAATTGATTACAAGATTTAATGAGACGAAGATCAATAAAATAATATTATATTTAAAAAAAACACACTTGACGAGGAATCAAAATTCTAGAATGATGAAGAAATGCATCTATCGACGGAGAGTAAATTTTATTATAGAGTTATTAAAAAAAATTCTTAGTTTTGAAAATTTACCATTTTTTGGGTACACCTAATATGTTTTTTTTTCCATAGATGTTTTTTAGCGTAGTGCGGCTAATGTTAAAATTATCATTCAGTAATTTGCATGGGCGATGGATGAATGAATTTTGTACTTAACTGTTTTACTTCTGGGAACAAGGAAGAGCATGGTCTGTTGAGTTAGTCTAGGCGGAATGCAGAAAAGACTGGCTCAGTTTGCTGAGACAGTCAATATGCCCCTGCAGTCAAGTAAAAAGTAATATTTGATCAGCACAGCTCTTCGATGCTCCAGGGTTTTCATGTTGTGAAAGTCTGATAATAGCTGACTGTAGTGCGGCAGACAGAGTAAAGAAAGGAGGGCTTAGATGGTTTAGTCGTGTAGAATGTATGAGCGAGGAAAGGATGGTTAAGAAAATGTATGGGGCGAGTGTTGAGGCAACAGCAATAGAGGGCGTCCGCGAAAGACCTTGCATGATCAGATACTACAAGTAATGGAGGATGGCCCTGTTAAAAGCCTCAACAACCAAAGAACTTGCGTGAGAAGATGTATGAATGTAGCTGAAGCAAAAGTGGTGTGCAAAGATAGAAGAATATGGCATTCTATCCTGTCTGCCTACCCCTGCGATTGAACGGCATGATGGTTAGTTAGTTAGTTTATTAGGGGATTCAAAAATGCAAGAGTAAATACTTTAATCGCAGTATAAATGTGTCTTAAACATACACGGAGGGGGACATCCTTGCTCTGTAACCCAGCCCATTTTCCTTAAGTACGTGTTTAGTTCATTTCTGTAAATTTTTATACTCTGATTGTGTACGCTGTATGTGTTTTGTTTCGTTCACTGGATTTTATACGCTGCATGTATCTTATTTCATTGACGCATGATTGGATATTAATTTCTTTGTTGTAAAGCAGTATTGTTTATAATGTAACATTTAATACATATTTAATTTTTTCTTCTAATGATACAGAGAAAAGTCCCGCAGTTTACGGACAGTGGCAGCATGGACACTTCCACGGACAACATGGGATTCAGTGAACCTTTGCCGCCCGGTATGGAGTGATTCAAGAAGTGATATAATTACGTATTGTACATCTATTTATAATTAAGATATTTGTAATTACATTATGTAACATGCATTGTTTTAGTCAAATTTTTACAAATTTGTATTCCATTGTGGTGTACATTACCCAAAATAAATCTTAAAAATAAAAAAAGGTTTGAGATTCTTTTATTGATTATATTATATACAGGTAGATTTTTTGGTCATGGCAATTCAAGAATGTGATGTGTTAAAGATACAGTTAATATGATCACTTCACGCTAGACAGTAATGCAACGATGCACTTCAATTCAATTAACGTCAATTCAGTTCAATTTATTTAATACATAACATATAAACTTACATTTAATTTATATGTGTTATTATATTTATGTAGTTAATATACATGTATAAGAATTCTTATCAAAGATGTAGGATTATATTGCTTCATAAAACCCTCTTGGATATATGGAACAGATCAATGTCCAAAGTGATATTGTTCGGAATAGCGGTAGCTCTTCCAACATAACCTTTGGTAGGTTGGTCCTGTATATTGGAATGTGAAGTCTATGCTAACGCTGTCTAAGGTAATTATCAGGAGCATACAGGATTATCTATCACACTGCGCAACAATCGATTGACGTTACTTGACATCAGTTGACGCATGTTATCAGTTATGAACAGTGTGTTATTGTTTTAAATTGAATGTAAATTCATCATCTTGATATTATCAATTAAAATTTTTAAAATTTCTTGGTAGTTATCTATCCATTATATTAAGAGATTACGCCACCCGTGGAGAGTAAAATTTTGGTAGAAATTGGCTAGAAAATTTTGCTATAAATAAGCTAGAAATTTTTTTTTACATGACGGCCGTGTCATGCCCGTAGAGCTCCTCTGTGAACGTTTGTCGGAGACAAAAAATATGATATTGTATTTAGACATGAAATATTTATGATGTAGCATACCGATTTTTTAATACGATAAATCATTTGTTAATAGTAGCTTGTTGGTCTTGTGGTTAGGACACTCGCCTCGTGATCCAAAGGTCGCGGGTTCGAATCTCAGCCCAGACTAGCAAGTTAGTCCTATTTTCATAGCACAAGCGTTTAGCTTAGTTTGAAAATAGTAAAAATATTGATGTGACACGTATTCCGTGTTCGCATCTCTATTTTTCTAAAAAAAAAAAAAAATAACAATCGTTTATAAAAAAAAATTAGTGAAATTTTTTTCTTCCAACCGCTCCACAAAAAAAATTTTTTTCCAAATCGGATATGCTACTACTATTGATTATTATTTTTGATTTGTTAAAGTATTATTTTATTAGAAGTTTTTTGAAAAAAAAACCCTTCTCCGTGACTGACATGCAAGCAATATTCCCCAGTACATGTTTGTTCGGGACAGAAAAATAAATCATGTACTTGTTTAGAAATAAAATATCTGCTTGACCAAAGTCCGCAATTGGCCAATAACAACAACGTGATTGACCAAGTGTGGATTTTGATTATGCAGGAGAACTTGTGAACGAGATGGAGGTATGTATTAGATTGGTAAATTCAAATTTGATCGAGGATTTAGGCTTGAAGAGAGAATCCGCAAAATTTGTGGCAAAGTTGCTAACGATGGAGCAGTCAAGAGGGACCCACCGCGTACCCAGGGCCGTATTATGAGCAATGCCCCCATATCGGCCCTACACTTTCGCCACCCAGTTTGGCATTATTTTAATGCTAAAGCGGTCATCTCTGTGGTGCAAGGATGAGGAATTTTAATTTATTAGATGAAAATACAACAAAAGTGAAATGCAAAATATAAACGGGAATTACATGAAATGCAATGGTATACGATATATATGTATGTAATGCAGCAGAACAGAAGAGAGTGCACAAGGTGAAAGTGAATCAAAAACAACAAACTAAAAGTGTACATGATATATAAAACAAAAGAGAGAAGGTATACAAGATGAAAGCAAATCAAAAACAAAAAAAATATACATGATATACAGGGTTATTTGGAAAACATTAATAACCTCGCAGGAATATATTCCTGCCTTGATTGTGAGTTGAAAATGTTCAAGCTATCATGACCTAATATCAATAGTTTTGGAGATATGCGACATCAAAGTTTGCATTTTTTTCAATATTTCTTACTTATTTTTTGTAAAACGTTGCAGCATCATTACAGTAACTTATATCGATTACGAAAAATTTATTCATTTCAATACAAGTTAAATAAAATGATAAAAACCCTGAAAAAATTCCAATTGGAAGGTTTTCCAATTGGAAATTGAAGGTTTTTATTTTTTTATTTAATGGTATTAAAGGAAATGAATTTTTCATATTCGATATAAGTTACTGTAATGATAGTCCAACGTTTTACAAAAAATAGGTCAGAAACTTGAAAAAAAAATGCAAACTTTGATGTCGCATATCACCATAACCATTGGTATTAGGTCATGATAGCTTGAACATTTTCGAATCATAATCAAGGCAGGAATATAGTCCTGCGAGGTTATTAATGTTTTACAAATAACCCTGTATAAAGTAAGTACATGTCATAACAGTCGGTAGAATACATGTTTCATGAGAGGTAAACAGGGTAAAAATTAAATACAGTATTTACAAAGGAAGAATAATGGAGCAGCCCGTTCTTCTCATCTGATTCAGACTTTCTTGGCCAAACGCTGCGTTCCCCTGGTTTGTCAGGCTCCCCTCCTCCCCCGACATGGCCCCGTGTGATTTTTGGCTATTCTCCAAGAATACCTAAAATGCCGCTGCGAAGAAGCAGAACGCGACGGCCCAGCTGAACACCATGCGTTCTAAAAGTGTTTCCAACTATGGCGGGACCACCGGGAGAAGGGTGTCCATTAGCAATGGAACTACTTTGAAGGAGATTAGAGTAAGTATAGTGTGTATGAGCAACTGTGTTTCTATCAACCAAAAGTTCGACATTTTTTTTAACATGAGAACCTTTTACACTAAATTGGAAAATACTGGAAGGTTCTGGGATGGTCCACCGGATTCTGGAAACATCGAGAAAGCGACAAGAACACGGGTTTATAAATACCGCGCTGCACAATTTGAGTTGTTTATTGTGATAGTTCGACAATTCCATAGAAATCATCGGCGATTCAGTGCGCGACCAGCGACAATAAATTAAGAGAGTACCTAACAGGCGTTTGGAAATAAGCGCGACATCTATCAATTTTTTGGAAGTAGTATATATTTGTTAGAGATGCACCGAAATTCGTTTCACATTCGGTATAGCCGAACTTCGGCAACTTTCACCGAACTTCGTCTCCGGCCGAATTTCGTTTAAATCTGCCGAACTTCGGTAGCTTTTTAATTAACTAGCTTTTGCCAGCGACTTCGTTCGTGTAGACTTGGATTTCAACCCACAGAAACCTATTACTGGGATACTTTGTGCTTTTCCAGACAATAATCTATCTCTGTGCCAAATTTCATCCAGATACCTACGTTCAATCGTTCTGGCGTGATTGAGTTACAAACATCTATCCATCCATCTAAACTTTCACATTTACAAATATTAAATAGTAGGATTCAAATAAGAAATGAGAAAGTCTAAAGAAATTTAATTTAAAATGAAATCTAGACAAAATGTTGATTTATAAGTAAATAGGTAATGTGTGAATGGGTCATGTTTTTTATTCTCTAGAAAAGAAACCACATCAAGTATCAACAATATGCTTTAATAAAATAAAATAATCAATTTTAATATATATTACTATATAAAAATGACCCAGAACTAAGTTGTGCCGCTTAATTAATTAAAAAAACATAGAGTAGGTAAATAAACAATTACACGTGTTTTCGTGATGGCGTTCTGAACTGTTCATCGGGCAAAAGCGCGCGAAATTTAACCGAATTTCGGCCGAAATTCGGCTTCGGCACATATTTAAACCGAACATTCGGCCGAATTCGACATTCGGCAGAACCGACATTCGGTGCAACACTAATATTTATGTTAACTTTGCAGTCTTTGCACACCTTGTGTCATACGTGAGTTATATTTTTACTAGGTACCGCCATCTGTTTTTGAAATTTGTCATCTCCATAAAATAATACCTATAGATGTCGCCGTCGGTAATGAGATTTCTATTTTTTGATTAGGATTGTAATATGATAAAATGATATGATCCCTTGGGATAAAATCCAGCATTGCGTTCTTGAAAAATTTAAACAAATTTAAAAAATTCTGAAGAAAATAATTAACTTTTCATAACAGCATTTTGTTAATAACAGCGCCCAGAGCATACAATTTTCATAGCACCATTTTCAAACGACTTGATGTCATCACTTACATTGCTATTGGTTGAATGTCATGGCGTGAAAATATTTCGTTGCAAGATACGCGCGCATTTCGTTGCGTTTAAAAATTTCACTCTAAACGCGTCTAAAGAAGAATTACTTCAAAAATAATTTAAAATTGAATGAATTTTTTTAATGCCTTAGGGCCTGAGCCCGTAAGAGCCGAGTTTTTTGGAATTTATTTTGATTTTTAAAAATATTTCAACCGCGGGCGCGAAAAAATAAATTGAGCTATTAAAATGGTGTACTCTTAATTGCACTTTTCAAAAAGATTCCATCACCCTTTTCCGGCCGCTGGCCGCTACGTGTGTTGCCATAAGCGAGAAACACACTCGTAAGACTCTAGGTGGGTACCTGCCCTCGCCCCGTTCATTAAATGAACAATTACTACGTTTAAAAAACCCTTGGCCACTTCTTTTCGTCACTCGTGGGCCGTAGTGCGCCACCTCTTGATTATTATTTCACACTTAACCCGCGCCGGCGTTGTTCTACTAACAAGTCTTTCGCGGGGGCGCTCTTAACTCCTTCACACGGACGCGCGTTTCGATAATTAAATATTTAAACCAATGACGAAAAAGAATCTTGCGGCAAGAAATGTGTCAAATGATGTAACGAACAAATTACGAATGGTGTGATGGAAGGACATCGAAGAATACAAATTAGGGGCGGACTTATGGCCTGTATAATTGAAAGTTTTGGGAGCTGCTTGTCATCAGACAAGATATCAGCAGGGGATCGACAATGGCCAACGTTTTTTCATGTTCTGTGCTCCAAGAATGTACAATATATTGCCGTCGGACATTAAAGGGTTAAAACTGAAACATTCATTTAAACAGAAGTTAACAAAGTGATTACAGAATGTAGGTAGACTTAACGAAAGCAATATGTCAAATGTGACAGCTTAGATTCTATTGTAAATCGTTTTTGTGTGTATTATAATTCAAATACCTTCTCTATAAATATGATTTGATTTTTTTTCTATGTGATGTGAATTATATGTAATATGTTTTGATTTTATCTCTATCTGAAGTGAATTTTTTAAGTGCACTTTATAATTATTACACACTTATTATACACTAATTATTAACTAAACTTCAAAAATAGTACAGGTAGTTGCTTTAGAACATACTAGTCTAGTTAAGCAACTACCTTTACCTTTTCTATATAAAAAATAATTTAGAATAAACAGAATAAAAAAATAAATAATAAAATGGCTGCTGATTTGTGGTGTTTATTCTCCTGGGGTAAAGACCCGTTACTTCTAATAAAACACTGGTGTCGATTCACACGTTTATTCTAGTAGAATACGAGAATGTAGGTACAAAGATAGGTTTCTCCTGCAACCGTAAGACATCTCGAGCAAGCTTTTCAACGCCAGCGTCGTTTCATACCGTTTCCCGCGACCGGCACACACACGCATGTACCTAGATCGAGATACATTACAAGTCCCTTGTATGTCCTTAAACTTGAAACCCACGTCCGGCAGCGTGTTATTTGTAGCTGCGCTGCACCCCGCATGCACGTACCCCAGCCGGCCGCGGACCCACGCCTGTGCTTCTAGAAGGCGCGTGACGTACCAGAAGATTCCAGAAGGTTCTGGATGTTTCTTTTTTCACTTCATAGGACTACATTCTGGAGCGTTTTGTAGAAGGTTTCCATTGTACCAATTTATTGATCTAAAACAATTCTATAATAAATGTAATACAAAATAAATAACTTTGTAAATCATTGAAATCAAAAAATCATTAAAAAAAAAGCCGGAAAAGCCAAACAGCAAGGGCCGTTAGAGTTGGAGATGTGGAAATAGACTCTTTACTCTTCGCGGAAGATATAGCGAGGCTGGCGCCCACAAAGGAGGACCTGCAAGAGTGGATAAATTCCTTCAATGAAGAGTGCACTCAAGTAGGGATGAAGATTAGTACTGCCAAAACTGAGGTTATGGTCGTAGGAAGAGCAGTGCTCGATCAGCATACAGGGGACCCAGCTGAAGCAAGTCGAAAAATTCAAATACCTCGGGGTGGAATTTTCTAGCGACGGGAGGCAGGAAAGTGAAATAGATAGAAGAATCGGAGCTGCAGCCGGCGTTCTACGTTCTCTGTATAGTGCGGTGATAAGAAAATCTGAGCTTAGTGTCAAGACAAAACTGACTGTTTTCAAATCTGTGTACAGGCCTACTCTAATATATGGCCATCAAATTTGGATCCTGATGAAGAGAGAATGAGATCAAGGGTCCAGGCTGCCGAGATGAGTTTTCTAAGGGGGGTAGCGGGAGTCACACTGGTGGACAGAGTGCGAAGTGCCGACATAAGGCACAGACTCACAGACACAGGCATGGAGCCCCTACTCCTGCACATAGAAAAATTACAACTGAGGTGGCTTGGACATGTGCTCAGAATGCCGGAGGAACGATTACCAAGAAGAATCCTCTTGGCAACCCCGGAGGGAAGACGGCCGGTGGGTCGACCCAGATTAAGCTGGGAGAGACAACAAAAAATGTATTTGAAAACAGAATGGGTCTGGACTGGTTGACTCGACCAGAAGTAGCGCAAGACAGGGGATCAGGGAAGCACCTTGTCGAATCTTTGGGCCCCCGACACTACTAGGACAAGGGGAAGAAGATGATGATGAATCATTAAAATGTAATGCAACTAATGAATGCCGATGTGTTAGCACTGAACTGAATTGATTACCTATATATGGCTTGGGTCTAGTTGTATCAACCTGGTGGTTCAATCAACAGCATTGCGTTTTCCACTAATTAAACAAAATTAACATTCTCGTAAGAATCTATGCTTTAAACAAACTATTATTATAAGCCAAATTAATACAACCTGCTCTTAGTATAAATGTATTTAAGTAGGTATACAATTAAAAAAAAGACATTGTATACCTACATACAATATATATATTTTTTAAAATATTATGTTAGCTGGTCATTCATATCCCAGGAGCAGGATCCGATAAACAAAAGGATACAATCCTAACACAGCAGAAGAAGTTATTTTATTTTTTATTGTATTATCTGTCTTCTCAATTCAAACAAATTGATGGATACTTTGCACTGAATATCTCTGGCATAAAATCATATTTATTACCACAATTTTTAAAATTTTATTTATATTTTATAAAGAGTTTTAGATTTTCATATAAAAAAATGCAGACAAAACATCTCAAAATTGTCCAGTGGAACGTTTATACAAAATTTAAAAAAATGTCTACATAGAAAATAAACAATGCGTAGGTTAACGCGAAAGAGTTAAAAGGGGGAAGACATATTTGTATGACAATGGACTCTAGACTCTAGAGGAACAATAGGATGAGGCTGCACCCTCCGTATACGAACCAAACATTTTGAAATTGATCTACTTTTGTTATCGTACAAACAGCTGATCAATTTACACTTTTATCTAATTTCTTACAAACAGTTTGTAGTGGGTACCTATAGTTTCAATGCTTATATGTGAATAGTAAGAAAATGAAGATTTCTTATGAAACGTCAGTTTGACGCTTACACAGTTTGACTTAAGAAATACTCATAATGGTATAACTGGCAAGAGGTTTCATGACTCGTGAGAAAAAATATACTCTTCTCTCATTTGCACTATCATTGGCTCCATATAAAAGAAGAAGACAGAAGATAACGGAATGAGATGATCAACCTAAAGCTAATCCCGGATATTCTATACGTATTGTCACGGGACGCGAGGCAAATTAAAACTCTGGAAATATATTAAATTACCGATTTACTAATTATTTATAAAAAGTCACTGGACACAAATCAAGCACTATTCTTCAATTCACAATTCAATTCATTTTAGTGTCGTTAGAATATTCGGTTAATTCTCCACGTAAATAATTGGCTCGATATCTGTCGCTTCGATCTGTGACACTGCGGTCGGTTTTAATGCTGTCAACAAGTCGCCGAGGTGAGATTTCTACGAGGAATAGTAGGAGTTACCAGTAGGCACAGAATCAGAAACACGCTAATTAGAGAAAGTCTCGAAATGGAACCCTTATTGTCATTTATCGAGAATTTTTAATTTTTATTTTATTATTTATTAATTTATTTTTTATTTAATTAAATTATATTTTATTATTATTATTTATTAATTTATTTATTATTTAATTAAATAAT